>JAJQQW010000021.1:5357500-5420000 GCA_025583905.1 Ia io
GGGGCCTCGGCAAACACGTGCACATGCCATGAACTAAACAAGCCAGGCAATCGCCCGCTGTAATTGGAAAATGTGCTCCCCCCCCTCCACTCCCAACCCCACCCCCGCCATTTTAAAGCAATCAGTTATTTGCAAATGGTTTTTGATAGTTTCTCAACAGAGAAAGTGTGCCCAGCCGGCGTGGCTCAGTGGTTGAGCGTCGACCTAGGAACCAGGAGGTCACGGTTTGATTCCTGGTCAGGGCACAGGCCCGGTTGCAGGCTCCATCCCCAGAGTGGGGCGTGCAGGAGGCAGCCGGTCCATGATTCTCTCTCATCATTGATGTTTCTATCTCTCCCTCTCTCTTCCTCTCTGAAATCAAATTTTAAAAAGTTAAAAGAAGAGAGAGAAAGTGTGCTAGCCACTGGCTCCAGCTTCCTCTGGGGGGTGTGGGGAGTGGGGCCGATGTTTGTGGAAGGTTTGGAGGTCGAGGCAGTCACCCCAGTTCACTAATTAGCTGCTCTGCCCCTCCCTCCCTCCAGAAGACTGTGCTAAGGAGGACGTGACGTTCAGGTGCCACAAAAAGACAGAATGCCTGCTAATGCCGCCTAACAGCACAAGGAGGTTCCCACGCGGGAATCCTAACTGGGGTGTGCAGCGGGAGTTCAGCTAAGTGAACACCCGTAAACAAATAGGAGGAGGGGTGTCCCAATAAAACTTTATTTAAAAAGCACAGTGGGCCCGCTTTGGCCAGTGTTGGGAGCAGGAGGCAGTGGGAGAAGGCCACGGGAGGAGAGAGAAAGGAAACAAAACAGCAAGGGGTCCCTCCTAAGCTCTTGTCCTTGGGTTCCAGGCAATGTTTTAGGGGACCCCTAGTCTTAAGGAGGACCCCACTAGAGGTGAGGCTGTCCTTCAGCGCCCTGATCACGGCTTTGGCTGCCGTGGTCTCCAGTATTCCGCTTATTACGATATTGTTCTCAGCAACAGAGCCGCGCCCTACCTCTCCTTGGCGCCTGGGGGCTAAGATGGGCAAACCAGTGTCCCCCTGGCCCGCCGGCTTCCTGCCAGATGCTGATGGATGCACTGAGAGGGACCAGGAACTGGGGGAGGGAGAGAGGCCTCGCTCCTACCTGTCGCTGTTTCCTGTTGGCATCCCCCAGTGATGGCCCTTCACCCAGCAGCACCCGTGGGTCCCATTTCCCGGCTCTTCCAGCTCTGCCGGAAATAACCTGGCCGCCTCCGCCCATCCGCCCAGATAAACCTGCACCAGCTGGCCACACATCCTTCGCCGCCTCCAGGGGCCGCCTCCAGGGGCCGCCTCCAAGGATCTAGGTCCCAGTGGCCTCCTCTCCTTCACTTGCTTTCTCAAGCCCCACACCTACCGCTGCCCTCTGTGGCTACTCCCTCCTGATGCCTCAGGGGTCTGTTCCTGCCGTTTAAGTCCCTTTAAACGAGGTCCTTTAAGCCCGGCCGGCGTGGCTCAGCGGTTGAACATCGACCTATGAACCAGGAGGTCACAGTTCGATTCCTGGTCAGGGCACATGCCCGGGCTGTGGGCTCCCCAGTAGGTGTGTGCAGGAGGCAGCTGATCAATAATCATTGATGTTGCTATCTCCCTCTCCCTTCCTCTCTGAAATCAGTAATAAAAATATTTTAAAAAAAATTAAAATAGCCTAAAAGCGGGGGCCTGCCCCAGAGGGGCTTCCTCTCTTGCTGCTGAGGAAATACATCAAGACTGTTAGACTGGGGGCTAGCGGGAGCCTCACAGCCCAGGGACCCTGGCTCCTCTCTCTGCCACCCAGCCCTGGGATGCAGGGATGACAACGGCACCCCCTCCACACTCCTGTGGGTTTTAAATAAACTGGTCCCTGAAGGGGGCTGGGCACTGCGTCCGGCAGATAGCAGAGGCTCCATACGACTCAGCTCTTGCTGCCCATCATCACAGCCGCCGGTCCCTCTCCCTCCGCACGCGGACAGCTGCCACTGGGCGGGGTGCCCGCTCCCGCCACAGGGTGGCACTCCTGTTTCTGGCCACCCTTCCTGCCTGAGTCACTAAAGCAGTGGTTCTCAACCTTCCTAATGCCGCGACCCTTTAATACAGTTCCTCATGTTGTGGTGACCCCCAACCATAAAACTATTTTCGTTGCTACTTCATAACTGTCATTTTGCTACTGTTGTGAATCGGAATGTAAATATCTGTGTTTTCTTGCCGAAACCGGTTTGGCTCAGTGGATAGAGCGTCGGCCTGTGGACTGAAGGGTCCCGGGTTCGATTCCAGTCAAGGGCATGTACCTTGGTTGCGGGCACATCCCCAGTAGGGGGTGTGCAAGAGGCAGCTAATCGATGTTTCTCTCTCATCGATGTTTCTAACTCTCTATCCCTCTCCCTTCCTCTCTGTAGAAAATCAATAAAATATATTTTTTTTAAAAAATCTGTGTTTTCCGATGGTCTTAGGCAACTCCTGTGAAAGGGGTCGCAACCCACAGGTTGAGAACCGCTGACAGGGGTCGCCTAAGACCATCGGGAAACACAGATATTTACATTCCAATTCATAACAGTAGCAAAATGACAGTTATGAAGTAGCAACGAAAATAATTTTATGGTTGGGGGTCACCACAGCATGAGGAACTGTATTAAAGGCTCGCGGCATTAGGAAGGTTGAGAACCACTGCACTAAAGCTTCATTTCTCAAAAACGCCAGGACGGGCAAGGATGGACTGTGGGCCCAGAAAGAGACGACAAAGTCTGTCTGGGTGCTGCAAGGGGGGAAACGTCCTCCCCGTCACGTCACGCGTGCAGAAGCTGCCTCGTGCCTCGTCCCCGCTGCCTCTTCTGTGTCTCCAAACCTGGGAGGTCCCAGGCCTCAGAACAGGCGAAGGGCTGGTAAGCTCGGGTTGGCGGGCCCCCGCCCCACACACCATGGACGGGAGGGGAGTGGGCCTGAGCGTCTGATGGAGAAGGGTCATTGGAAGCAGGGCTTCTCCGACATTTTTTTAAATCCTCCCCCAAGGATGTTCTCATTGATTTTTTAGGAAGGAAAAGGGGGGGGGGGGGAGAGAGAGACAGACTAGCCCAAAATTCACAGGGCACAAGGGCTATGACTTCTTCACTGCAGGAAGGAGGCTAGACCAAGGAGCACCTTTGATGCCAGTGCAGTGGCCTGCAACTTGTGGAAGCCCAGAGTCAGGGGTGCCTGTTAAAAACATACCTGCCCTGCCCGGCCTGTGCGGCTCAGTTGGTTGAGCGTCCTTCCAGGCACCAAGAGGTCACTGGTTCTGTTTCCAGTCAGGCTTGATGGGGATGCGGGCTTGATCCCCAGTAGAGGCGTGCAAGAGGCAGCTGATCATCAATGTTTCTCTCTCTCTTCCTCTGCCTCTCACACACACACACACACACACATCCAGGGCCCATCCCAAACCCATGCACAGATCTGCTAGGATGGGACCTGCGCACTCCTGTTTGAACCGCACCGCCCTCCCTGTAGCTCGGAAAGACCAAAGCCAGACTACAACTAAGGCCTGGGAGGCGGGCTCCCAGACCCAGCTCCTGGCCTCCAGCTGCAAAACCTAAGCGGACTGGGCGCTATTTGTCCCCGGTTCCAGAAGGTGGCAGTGTTGGGGTGCAGGTGCCCGCCGGCACCCTGAACCCACCTCAGCACAAGGCTGCTGAGAAAGAGCGCTCGGGGGGAGACCCCCCACCGCCCGGACGGGTGGGATTGGGGGGCGGGGGGGCGGGGCGCTGCCCTGCCTGCACTAACATCGGGCAGCAGCTTCCTCCCCTTCAAGCAGCAAAAAGAGAGCGCGGGTACATTAACGCATCGGCCTGAACTGAGCGTCTGCGGCGCCTCCAGCCGCCTCTGCACCCCAGCGACGCCGGGGGAGCGGACCCAGCGCCCCCTGTTGCCTGGAGCCGCGCCTTGGAAACCTGTATTTTTTTTTCCGGTTCCCTCTGAAACCCCTCCCTCCGTGGGAGGCCTTTCTGCCAATCACACAGACCCAAGCACTCGGCTTCCCCGTCTGGCCTGGCCATCTGCTCCCGAAAGATCTGCGCCCCCGGATTTCCCGGGGACTTCGCTGTCCCTGGCAGGGTAGGGGAGGGGCCGGATGGGGATCCCACCGGCTCCGGAGGCTGCACTGACGCCCTAGGGACAGCAGGTGGCGCCCCGACCTCGGTGGCCGAGACAGGGAACCCCGGAGGAGCAGACTTTCCTGGAGAGGGGCGGTGTCCGGTGCATGGTGCAGAGGTGTGATCAACATTGAATAAGGGAGCGAGGGTGCGTGTGACCCGGGAACTCGCCTCCCGTTCACTCTGCTCCTGGGCTGGGCTCCAGAGCTGGTGGAGGAGTCGGAGGGTGTCAGCTGGGGAGGCTGAACCACTTGTGGCAGAAAGGGGGACCCCCACCCAGGAACCCACGGATAAGGGCAGAATCGGACCCCTGACCTGCCGGGTCCTCCGCCCACCTGGAGCCGGCCCTCAGACCCAGGGAGGCCTCCGCAAGCCAACCAAAGGGAATATTCCCCACCCTTGAGTTTTTTACACCCCCTCTTTGTGATTCTGGTCATGGCTGCACACCACCCGGGTTATTATTCAGTATATACAAGGAGTGGCCAGATGATGATCTCTGAACGCATAGTAATCTGGCCACTCAGTGTATATCCTATATCAATGGTCGGCAAACTGCAGCTCGCGAGCCACATGCGGCTCTTTGGCCCCTTGAGTGTGGCTCTTCCACAAAATACCACGGCCTGGGCGAGTCTATTTTGAAGAAGTGGCATTAGAAGAAGTTTAAGTTTAAAAAATTTGGCTCTCAAAAGAAATGTCAATCGTTGTACTGTTGATATTTGGCTCTGTTGACTAATGAGTTTGCCGACTACTGTCCTATATAATAAAAGGCTAATATGCAAATTGTCCCCTCGACCAGGAGTTCAATCAGCAGGCAGGCCAGCCAACTGCCCATGTCCCTTCCCCCTGGCCAGGCTGGCTGGACCCCACCCATGCACGAATTCATGCACCGGGCCTCTAATATATTTATATACACACTGAGTGGCCAGATTATTATGCGTTCAGACATCATCATAATCTGGCCACTCAGTGTATATATGAGAGAAAGAGAGGGCGGGGGTGGGGGAGAGAAACATTGATCGGCTGCCTCCTGCACACCACCAACCAGGGATCAAACCTGAAATCTGGGGTATGTGCCCTGACTGGGAATCGAACCTGCGACCTTTTGGTGCACAGGAGGCCTCTCCAACCAACTGAGCCACACAGGTAGGCTGGCATTTTTCTTAAAACCAGCTCACTGTTGTTAAAAAGAGAAAAGAAGAAAGAAGGAGAGAGAGAGAGAATGAAAGGAAGGAAGAAACCCCCCACAATGGAGTCATTTGCTCCCAGTCATTTGCAAACCCAGCGTGTTGCTAAATCCACCTCTCTCTTCAAACCACCCGGAAGTTCCTGGTTAACACTAGGGGGAGGCCATCTGTCCCCCAAGATAAACTGCTCGGGGGCTAAAGCAACCTTCCTTTCCTTTTGCTGGTTCTTCCCTGCCCGCCCACTAGTGGCCTGGGAAACCCTCCCAGTGGCACACCCCATGAGCAGCCCTCCAGCTGTGGTGGGTGCTGTCCGGTTTGATGGACTGACGAATTGGGACATTTCAGAGCTACAGTAACTGGAGGCCCTGTTTCTGTTGTGTTTTTTTGTTTTCATTTTTAAATTAAAAAAAAACAGCCCTAACCGGTTTGGCTCAGTGGATAGAGCGTTGGCCTGCGGACTGACGGGTCCCAGGTTCGACTGCGGTCAAGGGCATGTACCTTGGTTTCGGGCACATCCCCAGTAGGGGGTGTGCAGGAGGCAGCTGATCGATGTTTCTCTCTCATTGGTGTTTCTAACTCTCTATCCTTCTCCCTTCCTCTCTGTAAAAAAATCAATAAAAATATATTTAAAATAAAATTAAAATAAACAGGACTGTAAAAATAAGTATATAACAAAAGTCTGGCCCAGCTGGTGTTGCTCAGTGGTTGAGCGCTGACCTATGAACCGGGAGGTCATGGTTCCATTCCTGGTTAGGACACATGCTGGGGTTGTGGGCTCCATCCCCAGTGGGGAGCGAGCAGGAGGCGGCCGATCTATGATTCTCTCTCATCATGGATGCTTCTATCTCTCTCTCCCTCTCCCTTCCTCTCTGAAATCAATAAAAATACGTTTTTTAAAAAAAACTTTGTAATTTAGAAAAAGAAAGTCTGTTTTCCCATGGAAAGCATCTGCCATGCAAGTCGTAGGCGGTGTGTTTTCCACACTTTAGGGGGAACGGGGATTCCAGGACAGCCCCTCCCCCAGGAATTCTGAAGGAGGGGAGACAGGGGCGGTGCTGGGAGCGGGCAGGCGGCTGCGCCCACCCCGAGCTGAACAAAGGCCCGGCGGGCGCTCGGCGGGCTGCAGCGCGACCACACCTCCGGAAAGAGCGAGCTGTTTCTCTTTTCCCTGGAAGCTGAGCGCAAGGGCGGCGGCTGGGCTCCCCCACACCCGCCCCCGCCGGAGAGGAACTCCGGGCAGCTGCAGGCGGACCCCGCCCACCTCCTGCGGGCGTCTGGTGGCCTCTGCCCCCGCTCACAGCCAGCCTGGGAGGCAGCCACGGGGGCGGGGCGTGCCAGGGAGTGGGCGGGGCGTAAGCAGGGAGTGGGCGGGGCGTAAGCAGGGAGTGGGCGGGGCAGCAGGGTGGGCGGGGCGTGGAGACAGAAGAGGTGAAGCAGCCAGGTTCAGAACAAGCCTCAGCGAGCCTGTTGTTAAGGAGGTTTGTCCGAGCTTAGTTTTGTTTTGCTTTTTAATATATTTCTATTGATTTCAGAGAGGAAGAGAGAGGGAGGGCTACCTCCTGCACACCCCACACTGGGGATGGAGCCCGCAACCCGGGCATGTGCCCTGACCAGGAATCGAACCGTGACCGCCCGGTTCATAGGTGGATGCTCAACCACACTGAGTCATGCCCGAGTTTTCTAACGGGGGAGGCAGGCCTTCTTCACTGCCTGTGTCCCGCGACCCTGGGACGTGGGGGGCCGTTTGCGCCCTCTTGTCCTACAGATCTTCAGGTCAAGAGGAGCCGCTCCTTACCTTGTGCTGCGTCCTCCGTCCTCCTGCGCGCACTGGCCCAAAGAAGTTCGCAGGCAGCATTTGCAGACGGGAAATTTTAAAACCAGTTTAGTGTGGAATGGGCCCCCGCGGTGGTGGAGGTGTAGGCTCTAAAGAACCCGACTCCCTGACCGCACCTAGTTACAGATCCCAGCGGGGCCCTCACAGGACACCAGGGTTCGGGGTCGGGGGGGTTGCTGGGAGCTCACTGCTTGGAGGGGAGGGGAGGGTGTTGACTCCTCTCTTCAGGTCTGAGGTCTGTCCAGTCTCTTAGGAAAGTGGCCAGAGGGGGTCATTCCAGCTTAGGGCTCAGGAGCTGAAACATAGCTTACATCAAAATGTTCTCTTTAGCCCCAGCCGGTGTGGCCCAGTGGTTGAACGTGGACCTATGAACCAGGAGGTCACAGTTGGATTCCCCATCAGGGCACATGCCAGGGTTGCGGGCTCCATCCCCAGTGTGGGGCATGCAGGAGGCAGCCGATCCATGATTCTCTCTCCTCATTCTTTATACCAAGCAACCTACAGGGCTGCTCTCTCTCCTCATTGATGTTTCTCTTCCTCTCCCTTCCTCTCTGAAATATATATATATTTTTTAATGTTCTCTTTGGCCTTCAGAGGTCGGACCATGTGACCATTAGTCAGGCCCTAACTATTGTCTTCTGCTGCCTCAGGGGTTGCTGATTATGGGGGAAAGGCTGGGTCTCTGAGGGGTTTGTATATAGAGAGATGATTTCTTGAGTAGGATTTAAAACTAAGTTCAATCGAAGTCACGAGACCTTCAGTTCCATGCTGGACTAGCCTGGTACATGTTTGGCTGTGGGAGAGTTCAAGTTCACCCTCTGGTCTTCAGCCTTCCGCACAAGTCCTACTCCATCCTTCCTCATGGAGGGGACTTCAGACAAGTTACCTACCTCCCTAGGTCTGTTTCCTCACCTGTAAAATGGGTGTGGCACCTAGTGCCTGTGGTTGGCTGTGGGGCTAAGTGAGCGTTTGCATAGAGTCGGGGAATCTACCTTCAGAGCACCCCCTGCTGTGAGGGCCTGGTGCCAGCCGGCTCCTTCTTTAGGGCTAAGTGGGCAGGGGTGTTTGGGGGAGCAATACACAGAGTAGATAGGCATGTTTATACGGCGCACTCCTGTGCCACCGCCATTCCATCCGATCCCCGTCCTCGCCGTGGTCTCTGTGTCTTCTCACCGCCCCTCGGCACGTGACTGCTGTCCCCTGTGCTGGTGACAGCATTGGACTTTTCATTACGGAGACTTTATCTTCCTTCCCTTCCTCTTTCAGAGAGATAAGCGGCGCCCACCTTCGTCACCATGCCCTCTCTCACACCCTGGCCAGGGCCCGTAGAACCCCCTGCCTATCCCAGGCCCCCGAGCAAAGCCTGATGCCTGGAAGTCCACCGGCTCAGACCAGAAGTCCCCCAGGGCGGATGGCTTCTGTTGGTTTAGCATCTTGTGGTGACAGCGTCTAGCCAGCCAGGTGCTAGACGGGTTGCTGCACACACAGCTGAGCTCAGGGATCTCACACCAGCTCCGCGCCTCCCCCATGCACAAGGGCCCTCCAGCCCCTCCCCCAGCTCCAGCACGCTCACCACAGACAGGAAACCGGACCGCAGGGCACGGAAGCGCTGGCAGCCCTGTGGCTCGCAGAGTCTACTTGCCAAGGACCAGGACCCCCTCATGGCAGCCACCACACGTAAACCAAGGCCCCCGTCCTCCCGGGCCCACGAGGCCCCCACGCTCGGGCCACTGCCTTCCTCTGGCCTTGTCTCCTCGCCTTGCTCACCCAGCTCTGAGCACGCGACATCCTTGCTTTTCTGCAAACACATTCACACTCGCTCTGCCTCCCATCCCTGCCCCAGTGTCAGCTCCTCAGCGGCCTTCCCTGCCCAGCCCATCTAACCATAGCACCAACAGCCCGGCCGGTGTGGCTCAGTGGTTGAGTGTCGACCTAGGAACCAGGAGGTCACAGCTCGATTCCTGGTCAGGGCACATGCCTGGGTTGCGGGCTCCATCCCCAGGTGGGGGCGTGCAGGAGGTGGCAGATCCATGATTCTCTCTCATCTTTGACGTTTCTCTCTCTCTCTCCCTCTCCCTTCCTCTCTGACATCAATGAAAATACTTTTTTTAAAAAAATAAAAAAAGTAGCACAAACACACCTCCAGTTCCGAGTCCTTGTCCCTGTCGGAACCCTCTTTCTCTCCGTTCCCCACATTTCCATGTGGAGGGAGAGCAGCCCCATCATTCTCCTGGTCCATCTCCCTCTTTCTGACAGGAGGACTGAGTGTCTGGTTGGTGAGTTTCGGAGAAGACACTCCGCTCAGCCCCCTTCTCTTGGGGAGCCGGCATGCCTGCAGAGGGCATGGTTTGTCTGCTCTGTCTCCCAGAAAAGGGCCTCCCCACCTGTGGGGGAGGGAGGGAGAAGGCCTGAGGGTGCGGAGCTGTTGGCACTGTCTCCTTCGTTCATGAGCAGAGCATTGATGAGCCATGTCCTACGTGCAACATTATCCGTTTCAAATACCTGCCTGGCTGCTGTGTTGGTCTGTCCGTTGGTTATGAGTTTTTGTCTATTGCTGCCTAACAACTCACCCAAAACGCAGTGGCTTGAATGAACAGTTAACTGTTTACTATTTTCCCGGCTGGCCCGTGGGTTGACCAGATGGTTCTTGTGCTCTGCATGTTGTCAGCCAGAGCGCTGGGCTGGCTGCGGCGTCTCCGCGGCTTCGTTCCGCGGCTGGTGCTTGGTGCTGGCCACCAGCTAGGAGCTTCTGCGGTCTGTCAGCTCGGGGTGTGGGGGCCTTGGCTCCCCTCCACGTGTCTGTGTGGGCTTCCTCTCGGCATGGTCACTGGGTTCCAAACAGGACTGCTCCATGCGCAGATACCATAGGGCAGTGGTCGGCAAACTCATCAGTCAACAGAGCCAAATATTAACAGTACAACGATTGAAATTTCTTTTGAGAGCCAAATTTTTTAAACTTAAACTTCTAACGCCACTTCTTCAAAATAGACTCGCCCAGGCCGTGGTATTTTGTGGAAGAGCCACACTCAAGGGGCCAAAGAGCCGCATGTGGCTCGCGAGCCGCAGTTTGCCGACCGCGGCCCTAGGGCCTAAGAGGAAGGAGGCAGAGGCGAAGAGTCATCCTAACAATGAATCTTGGAAGCCCTCAATCTCAGAGCACGAAGTAAAGGTGCACTTCCTGCTTAAAAACCCGGGAAGGCTTCCCACTGCACTTAAGGTAAGACACAGTGCCCCCCCCCCCCCCCCGGAGGGGCTCATCCTCCCTGTGGACACCCCCCCGCCCCCCATACTTCAGGCTCCATCCAGCCTCAGGTCACTGCCCTCAGGGGCTGACGGTCTGATGATAACTGGGATGGACACCAATCAATCAAGTCACGCAAACACGTAAAGCTGGCCCCAGTGCTGTGAGCGAGAGCCCCCCCACCCCCACACACACCGAGCCTGTGACGAGGGGATTTGACCAATCAATCAAGTCTCGCAAACATGTAAAGCTGGCCCCAGTGCTGTGAGCAAGAGCCCCCCGCAACCCCCACACACACCGAGCCTGTGACGAGGGGATTTGACCAATCAATCAAGTCTCGCAAACATGTAAAGCTGGCCCCAGTGCTGTGAGCAAGAGCCCCCCGCAACCCCCACACACACCGAGCCTGTGACGAGGGGATTTGACTCATCAGAGAGCCCAGGGAAGGACTCCTGGGACACGTCCCTCTTCACTGGGATGTGATGGATGAGCAGGAGTGAAGGAAGTGAACGGAAAGCAGGAGGGAGGAACAGCATGTGCAAACACCCCGAGGCCCTGTAAGCTGGCCAGGTGGAGAGGAAGAGAGAGAGTAAGCAGGAGACAGGTCTAGCAAGGGCCGCGGGTTCAGGTTCCATTCTGGGCATAAGGAGAAGCTCCCGAAGGGTCTCGGGCCAGCATTGGCCTGGTGAGATTGGCCAAGAGGGGCTGGCTCTGGTTCAGTCCTGATGTGGTAATAACTGCTCCAACCTCAGAGCAGCTGTAGCGCCTGCAAGGCAGAGAGAGGCCGGAGAGAATGTGGGGAGACCCCACTGCCGTCAAAGGGAGAGAGGATGGCGGCGTAGACTGGTGGCCCAGGAGCTGAGAGACCGAACAGTTTGCAAATGTACTAAAACTTGCGAGTGGCTGGAGCACAATTGTATTCCCGTTCCTTACTCTAAAGCCCTAGATGTCAGTGACAAGGAAGCCCGGGAGACTCACCATCCTCAACATGTCCGAGCCGGTTTATCAGATAGGTTGGGTGTATTAAGCAACATTGCGTGTGCAAGTCCGTCTGCTTTTTTGTTTGTTTGTTTGTTTAATGTATTTTTTTTTAATTGATTTCAGAGAGGAAGGGAGAGGGAGAGAGAGAGAAACATCAATGATGAGAGTCATGGACTGGCTGCCTCCTGCATGTCCCCACCTGGGGATGGAGCCCACAACCCAGGCATGTACCCTGACCAGGAATCGAACCGTGACCTCCTGGTTCCTAGGTTGACACTCAACCACTGAGCCACGCTGGCCAGGCAGGTCCATCTGTTGTGACAGCATCGGCAGGCCAGCAGGGCCCAAGTGCTAGGGCAGTGGTCGGCAAACTCATTAGCCAACAGAGCCAAATATCAACAGTACAACGATTGAAATTTCTTTTGAGAGCCAAAATTTTTAAACTTAAACTATATAGGTAGGTACATTGTTATTAACTTAATTAGGGTACTCCTAAGCTGGCCTTTGCTAAAAACTCAAGGGGACAAAGAGCCGCATGTGGCTCTCGAGCCGCAGTTTGCCGACCACTGCGCTAGGGGGCTGGTCGTGAGGACATATTGCCTCCTCTTGCTCACTTTGTGAAAGGGCAGAAAAGCAGGCTGGTTGCATATAAAGGGTTGTCGTCATGGTATCGCACGTGCCTGGATTCACATGCCTGTTCCTACTGCTGCCCTTACCAGCTCTGTGGAACGTTCCAGAACCTCTCTGTGCTCCTGCTGCCTCGTGGTTGACATGGGAGTGTAATAGCAGCCACCACTGCTGGAGTTCTCGGAGGCCGGAGAAACACCCCTCCTGCCCCTCGGCTTTCTGAACTGGGAAGTAAAAGCAGGCGCCAGACAGGGAGAGATCAGAACGCCACTTCTGAGGCGACCAGGCTGGACCCAAGGATGTGGTTGAGGTGAAAACGCTTCACGCAGCTGCTGACACAGAGAGCCACCGCAGACAGCGGGCAGGAACATGCCCTCTGGGGGACAGCCCAGAGCCGAGCCTTTGCGGGAAGTCACCTGTCGTCCTGGGGAAGTGCGTGGGAGGCGATGGGACCAGGCCTCAGAACCCCTCTCCCCCGTGAAAATAGGAGGAGGAGGAGGAAGTGACTCCCTCTGAAACCGGACACCCAAGGGGCCCGGGCTGCCTGTCACTACTGGAGCCAACAGGGTTGAATCGTGGGAGAGCAGCAGGTCAGCCACAAAACCTGCTCTGCCCCCCACCGTAAGCCCGGGGCTTCTGTTGGGAGAAGCAGGAAGGTTACATGGGGGCGGGATACCAAACGGGCCATTTACAGGTATTTGCAAAGGCCTGCGGGTGTGCAAAGGGCTGGGGGTCTCCAAAGGGCTGTCGATTCTGGTTTCTGCAACAAGGTGGTTCATCTTCCCAGGAAAACCTGCATTTCCAGGTGAGCTCCCAGGTCCCGGGTGCAACTCCCGGCCAGGTTAGAATGTGCCTTCTTTCATCAGAATAGAGACAGAGCCTGATTAGTACTTCTCACAATTATAGTGGGTCCCCCACATTCTCTTTCTGCCCCTGTCACCTCCACACGGTCTCACAGGGTTGCTATGGAGATTAGACTCCGCGGAGCGGACATCCCTGGCAGCAGCCGTCCTGGGCTGGGGAGGCTGGCCCCTGAGGGAAGTTGTGGTTGAGCAATTGCATGAAGCAAGGGAGTTTCTTAAAAGGGGATTTCTCTATTTCCCCTTCTCTCCTTGTTCCCTTTACTCAGGAAATCTTGAGAGTTTCCTAAAGGGAAATGCTGACCAGATATGAACTGGCAAGTCTCCTAAGCAGAGGAAAAACCCCAGCGTGTGTCTCTGTCTGCTTGTGAATACAGCATCGAGGTCCAGCTTCCTTTCGGGGTGTACGCAGGCACTATTTTGTTGCTTGAGTGTGGGGTTCTTTTTGAGGTGGTGGGTGGTGGGGTGGCTGTTGTGTGCTTTGCAAGGCAGCCTCCCCTTACTCCTTACAATGAAGCAATTAGGAGTCGCGGGCAGGGAAGCAAACAGGACTCGCCCTGGGGAAAGCCCTGGCCCATCACACAACCATCGCAGCTCCGTTTGAGGCGAGGGCAAGGGGGGAGGCAGGAAGTAACCTGTCCCGTTGACTCCGGTGCACCCTGTCAGCGAGGCCACACTCCCCACCTGAACCCGCCTCAGCCAACCTCGGTCATCAGCTGATGGGGGGAGGCTGCTGGCCTTGGGGACGCCCAGGGAATGCCCCAGGAGCAGGAAATGGTTGGTCCTGGAGGCCCACGGCTCTCTTCCCAAAGCTGAGTCACCCCTGGGCGGGCACCGGGGACCACACCTGCCTGGGTTTCTGAAACTTACGGAAAACCCAGGGGCGGCATCCCTGAGAGGTTTGACCTTGGGTAATCCCTCTACCATTCCCCCTTGGCATTTCCAAGGGCAACACCTTTAGATCCCCTCCTGTTCCTCCAGGGGGAATCAACACAGCGGGAGGGGGCTCCCTGGCCCCCAAGTTCAGTGCGGTTGCATCAGCCACACCAAGCCTCTCTGTGATAATGGAGCCTTCTGTATACGGCTAATGGAGCAATAATGACAGCTAACATTTAGTCATCGATGACTGTGTCCAGGTATTGTTGACTGGGCGTAAATGAATCAGCTAGAAATAAGGGGAAAAGATTTGTTCAGGGGCCTGAGGGTTTGCAAACCGGAAACACACCAGGCAAGGCCCAGCGTGTTCCAAAGAAAAGAGAGAGAGAAGCGGAGGGTTCGAACAATAAAGTAGGACATTCCTAAGAAGACTCAGGGCTGCATGCCAGCCTCTGTCTTGGTCTGAGATGGCCACCCTCTGAACAGCCGGCGGCCTCAGTGCACGAACCCTCTTTTCTTAGTCCTTCGGGCGTCCTCAGAGGGCTATCCGGAGGCTTGCTATGTATTCAGGCATTAACGCAGGACTGCAGGGACTGGAAAGTTCAGGTGTTTGCGATCTGGAGCCAGTTAGAGCAGGAATTGAACTGTTCCCTCAACCGACCAGATCCCTTGCTCTGATTTATTTCTGGGCTGAACTAAAAAAACGATCTTAGCCCTAGCTGGTGTGGCTCAGTGGATAGAGCATCAGCCTGTGGACTGAAGGGTCCCAGGTTTGATTCTGGTCAAGGGCACATGACTAGGTTGCAGGCTTGATCCCCAGTAGGGGATGAGCAGGAGGCAGCCAATCAATGATTCTCTCATCATTGATGTTTCCATCTCTCCCTCTCCCTTCCTCTCTGAAATCAATAAAGATATATTTTTAAAAATAACTTTTTTTAAAAAAAAAAACCCGATCTTAGTAATTGAACTGCTTGGCGACAGTGACTCTGTTCTATTTCTTCACTCGATTCCTCGGGACTATACTAACTTTCACAACAATAGGAAGTACTATTGCTAACCACATTTTACAGATGAGGAATTAAGGCCTGTCTGCTCTGTCTGCTATAGGTAGCCCAGAGAGAGGAAGCCAACACTCTGTCTTCGACAATCTGTGTTTTCATGGACTCAAAGCATGCTACGGTGTGGGCAGGACTTCCGAGATCACCAAGTACAGCCCTGGGTTTTACAGACAGAAAACAGAACTGGAGAGGGCTCAGGGTGTCCTTGCCCAAGTCCTGCAGCCAAATCATGGATGAGTCTCTGATCCCCGCTTCCTGTATCTCTCCTATAACACACCCTCCCCTTCCCTCCCAAAAGGAAGCATGTTCCTGGATTTTCCTTAATCACTTGTTTGCTTTTCAATTCTCTATACTTACTATTTCCAGTTTTTCCTTCTGTTACCATTTTAAAAAAAAGTTTTTTATTGACTGCAGAGTGGAAGAGAGAGGGAGAGAGAGAGAGAAAAACATCAATGATGAGAGAGAATCATGGATTGGCTGCCTCCTGCATGCCCCACACTGGGGATGGAGCCCACAACCTGGGCCTGTGCCCTGACCTGGAATTGAACCACGACCTCCTGGTTCATAGGTTGACACTCAACCACTGATCCATGCCGGCCGGGCTTCTGTTACCATTTTTAGTGAAGAAGAAAAAAAGGGGGTTGGGAGATAAGAAAAGAGGGAAGAGAAAGGAAAGAAAAGAAGAAAGAGAGAAAGAGGAAGATGGGTAGGGGGAGAGAGAGGAAGAGAGAAAGGAGAGAGGGATGGGGAACTGTTAACAATGATGTATTAGACCTTTGTTCTTGAGTTTGCCTAAGAAAATTCAGAGCAAGAACTCTGACGCAAGAAGTTCATTTAGAAAATCAGAGGTAGAAGGAGTGAGCCAGCTGGGCCTCGTGGACTCAGGAAACAAGTTGCAGAGGAGAGAAGGGCCCTCGGAGCTCAGGAGAGAGACATCAAAGGGTAGGCACCTAAGGAAAGAAGGGGGGACAGGGAGGGCGTGAGAGAGGAGAGTGAGCGAGTACATTGGGCCCTTGTCTTAAGGGTTTTAATCTATTTTCTAAAGGTGGGAATTTTAGGGGAGGTCTTGGGGGAGAGTCTCAACAGAATATTTGCCAGCTTGCCAGGTGTGTCTACTCCAGGTGCTGGTCTCCACTGATTGGCCAGCGCTAGGACAGGCACTGATGATCCTTAGTCAGTGCATCTGGGCCTGATGCCGGCCATGGCCTTGCCTTGTCTGGTTCGCTGCTTTCCTGGGCCTGGAGCTGAAACACGCTGAGGCCTAGATGTTACCTCTAGTTTGACCAAACCCTGTCTCTGTGATCAGCAGACCCACAGCTTCGTTCCTCCAATTAGTGGGTGTGGGTCCGAACCTCACTGTTCGAGGGCTTCATGCGTGGGGGATGGTCCTGCAGGGCTTGGATGGGAGTCTAGGAGGCTCTTCCCCGCCCCTGGTTCCTCCTCGAAGGGGGTCTACCACAGGGCCAGCGACAGGCCAGGGGAGGGAAGGCCACCCTAGGGTAAGGGCCCAGCCTGTGACTCATGTTTTCCCAGGTTTGCTTGTTGCTAGGCACCCAGGACTCTCTGCCTGCTGACATTCCTCCCTGGCCCATTGTCCCTGCTGGGCACACGCCTGTCCAGCTGCCCCCTCTGTCAGAACTATGTGCCCATCCATTGATGAGAAGCTGGATCACCCAATCTCCAGCGCCCTGGTTCCGGTGTCAGGATGTCTGGAGGCCAGCCAGATCCCTGGTGTGCCACTGGGTCAGTCCCGCCTCCTAGATCTGAGCCTCAGTTTCCCCACCTGCAAAACCAGAAGTTCACCATCCAACAGGTCATACGGAAGCATGTTTTGTTTGTTGTTTGTTTTAAAGAGTAGATTCTCTTTTATTTTAAAAATGATTTTATTGATTTTTAGAGAGGAAGGGGGAGGGAGAGAAACATCAATAGACACATCCACTGGCTGCCTCCTGCACGCCCCCTACTGGGCATGGAGCCCACAACCCGGGGAATGGAACCAGGAGCTCCTGGTCCCTGGGGGACGCTCCATCCACCTGATGGCTCTGTCCTCCCCAAAGAACGCCACCCAAGTCCCGCCGGAGCCCGGGCTTTGCCCTCAACAAACGTGGCGTCTGCGGTGACGTCGCCTTCCGTCGCCTCGCGGGTCCCAGGCCCCCGCCCCCCGCGAGCGGCGAGCCCCAGTGACGGCAGCGCGCGGGGCGCATGCGCGGCGCGGGCCGCGGCGACGGCGACAAGGGGCGGAGGCGGCCCTGCCCCAGTGGCCCAGCCCGGCGCCGGGCGGGATGGTGTAGCCGGGCCTGCGGGCGGCGGCGGCGGGCGGCGGGCGGCGGGGCGAGGGCCCAGGGCCGCGCCGCCACGGGCTCGGGGACAGCGGCCGCGCGCGGAGGGGGGTCGCCGCCCCGACCCCGGCGCCGCCGCGGGAGGCCGCGCCCGCCATGGCGGCCCGGCTGGTGCTGGACGAGTTCACGGCGCCCGCGGAGAAGGCGGCGCTGCTGGAGCGGAGCCGCGGCCGCATCGAGGGCCTGTTCGGCGTGAGCCTGGCCGTGCTGGGCGCGCTCGGCGCGGAGGAGCCGCTGCCCGCGCGCATCTGGCTGCAGCTGCGCGGGGCGCAGGAGGCGGTGCACAGCGCCAAGGTGAGTGCGCCCCCCGGCCCGCGCGATCGGGGCCTGGGCGCCCCACTCCGCCTCCGGGCCCTGCGCGATCGGGGTCCCTGGGCGCCCCACTCCGACCCCCGGCCCCGCGCGATCGGGGTCCCTGGGCGCCCCACTCAACCCCCGACCCCGCGCGATCGGGGCCTGGGCGCCCCACTCCGCCTCCGGGCCCTGCGCGATCGGGGTCCCTGGGCGCCCCACTCCGACCCCCGGCCCCGCGCGATCGGGGTCTGGGCGCCCCACTCCGCCTCCGGGCCCTGCGCGATCGGGGTCCCTGGGCGCCCCACTCCGACCCCCGGCCCCGCGCGATCGGGGTGCCTGGGCGCCCCACTCCGACCCCCGGCTCCGCGCGATCGGGGTCCCTGGGCGCCCCACTCAACCCCCGGCCCCGCGCGATCGGGGTCCCTGGGCGCCCCACTCAACCCCCGACCCCGCGCGATCGGGGCCTGGGCGCCCCACTCCGCCTCCGGGCCCTGCGCGATCGGGGTCCCTGGGCGCCCCACTCCGACCCCCGGCCCCGCGCGATCGGGGTCTGGGCGCCCCACTCCGCCTCCGGGCCCTGCGCGATCGGGGTCCCTGGGCGCCCCACTCCGACCCCCGGCTCCGCGCGATCGGGGTCCCTGGGCGCCCCACTCCGACCCCCGGCCCCGCGCGATCGGGGTCTGGGCGCCCCACTCCGCCTCCGGGCCCTGCGCGATCGGGGTCCCTGGGCGCCCCACTCCGACCCCCGGCCCCGCGCGATCGGGGTCCCTGGGCGCCCCACTCCGACCCCCGGCCCCGCGCGATCGGGGTCTGGGCGCCCCACTCAACCCCCGGCCCCGCGCGATCGGGGTCCCTGGGCGCCCCACTCCAACCCCCGGCCCCGCGCGATCGGCGCCTGGGCGCCCCACTCCGACCCCCGGCCCCGCGCGATCGGGGTCCCTGGGCGCCCCACTCCAACCCCCGGCCCCGCGCGATCGGCGCCTGGGCGCCCCACTCCGCCTCCGGGCCCTGCGCGATCGGGGTCCCTGGGCGCCCCACTCCGACCCCCGGCCCCGCGCGATCGGGGTGCCTGGGCGCCCCACTCCGTCTCCCGGCCCCGCGCGATCGGGGTCCCTGGGCGCCCCACTCCGCCTCCCGGCCCGGCGCGCGGGTTAAAGCGCAGTGTCCGGAGCCCGCCGACCTGCGTGTTCAGCCCACGGGTCATGTGACCTTGGCTTGCGGTTTCATCCCGGGCGCCTCAGTTTCCCCATTTGTGCAGGGCGCTGACGAAAGCGCCCACCTCCCTGGGCTGTCGCGGAGCAAGGCTGGCCCCAGTGCGCGGGCCACGCTGCTGCCTGTTGTTACGGTTCCCCCGCCCTCCGGGGTGCGCGGGGCTGGAGATGCGCAGGACTGGGGGTGCGCGGGGCTGGACCTTTTTGGGGTTTCAGGCTCCTTTGAAGATCTGACTCAAGGAGTATCCAGAAGAGATGGGGGTGTTTAAGGATAATTTTTAAAAGTAGCGTCGTTTCTTGTCGTGATGTTACGTAGGACCTGATTCACTTGCTGGTTCTAGCACATCCCACATCGCGCTCAGTACTCCGGGAGCGGCTGCTGCGGCCGAGGAATCCAGGGGGCGACTTGATCTCCCCTCTTCCGCTCTTTCAGTTCACAGCTGGGGAAACTGAAACTTTTGAGGAGGTGACTCACCTTCTAGATCAGCGTTTTAGTCTCACACCTGCTGGAGGCGCACCCCTCCCTCCTCAGGCCCCAAACAGCCCCAGGAGTGCCCCTCCCCGGTGCCCTCCCAGGTGCTAACTTCTCCAGGCTTTTCCGCAGTTTGCTTCCAGAACCCTGTCTCCCAAATGGGGAGCCCTTCGCCCAGACTTCAGAAATGCCCTGGGGCCCTGAAGCCCCGCTGTAACCCCTGACTTCCTTGGGTTTAAAAGCCAGGGTGCTTGCTTTCAGCATGCCGAGAGGAGAGAACACTTACCTGCACGATCCCTCTCCGCAGCGTGACTTAAGACACTGTAGGTGTCCTGTCCGAGCAGATCTGCTTTCCTGTTCTTCCATTTCTAAACCATCTGTCTGACTTCCGGACGACTGATCCACGCCTTCCCAGTCCTGGGGCGGGAGGTTGGCCTGCCGGAGCCCTGAGGTCCCTTAGGAAAGCCAGCTGCCTGCGCCGCCACCTCCTTCCCGCGCCTTTGCTGCAGATCAGCCTTCATTCCAGGCGGGTGCCCCCTGCCCCCTCATCATTGCCTCACTCCTGTCCCCCTCTTCCCGTGGCAGCCCTCACAAAAGCCCCTCTCCTGCCCTGGGACCTCCTAGGGCCTCCGTTGCCTATCCCACTCCCTCTGAACCCCTCCTCTGAGTTACACACTTCAGCCGCCCTCCCGGTAAACCTCCCCTGGAGTCTGACCCGTGCACACTGCCCGCTCCAGCTCGGCCTGACTCTGGACTCTCCCCAAGTGTGCAAAGTGCTTCTCGGACCCAAGAGGAAAAAACTGGCTGCCCACCTCGCCAGACCCCCGCCACCCCGTCCTCTCGCCGTCCCTGCCGCACCCCTGGGCGTGAGCGCACTGGAAAAGGTGTGTCCCGCCGTGTCTGGGAACTCTGGTCACCTGCCCGCTCATCTGAAGCGCTCCTCACGGCCCACCCTCCCTTTGCCGGAAACCCTCTTCTTGTTTGTTTCCCCTCCAGGCTCACTGTGAGCGGATGGATGCCACACTCGAGGGCTTTATGTTTTTGTTAACTGGCCTTGCAGTTTGTTTTACATTCTTTTGAGGGAGAGAAAACCATTAACTTGATTTTTAAAGTTAAGAACAGGAAAGCCAACGTCAGCATCTACAGTGTGTTTCGCTGAGAGGAGAAGGGGTGCGGGGAGGAGAGCTGGAGGTCCGCGGTTTTAGGCCGGCTGGTTGAGCGCCGTTACCCTGAGCTGCGGGCCACTGTCCTGGGCGCATCCAGCGGCTTAGCACTTGGTTTTCGGGCTTTTAAAGTGTCAATCCCCGGTCCGCACAGGCTAAGGGGCAGATGGAGACGGAGTTAGTTGGGCCCGGGGACTAGAGGGAGGTGAGGAGAGGGGTGGCCAGTGATGCCCTGGGAGGTCACCGAGGCGCAGGCGCGTTGGCCCTTTGTCAGAGGGAAGCTCCTGGAGGAAGCGGCTTTGCTGGTGGTGAAGAGCCTGGAAGCTCCCGAGTGTCGGCGGCTGGGAGCAAAGGCCGGAAGCACGGCCGCGGCGTCTCGGGGAGCCTTGGGGGAGCCGGGCGCAGCCTCGTTCATTAGGGAGTCTGAGGGCTGTATTTGGAGTCTGAGGGCTGTTCAAATACAGTCTGAAGGTCTGTATTTGGAGGCAAGACGCCCCAGCTGTGGGAGGGACATTGTTCACCTGAGCGACATGGGAGGGAGTGGGGGACAAGGTTTTCGCTGGGACCGGGATAGAGGACAGCCCTGGTGTCAGAAACAATGGTGGGTACCTTTACTGCCTGTTGCTTGGTGGGACTGAGCAGCTGACATTTGAAGAAAATGTGTCCAGCCGGGCCAGCCTGGCTCAGGGGTTGAGCGTCGACCTAGGAACCAGGAGGTCACGGTTTGATTCCCGGTCAGGGCACATGTCCGGGTTGTGAACTTGATCCCCAGTGGGGGGTGTGCAGGAGGCAGCCCATCGCTGATTCTCATCATTAATGTTTCTCTCTCTCTCTCTCTCTCTCTCTCTCTCTCTCTCTCTCTCTCTCTCTCGCTCTCTCTCTCCCCCCCCTTCCTCTCTGAAATCAATAAAAATATACTTTAAAAGTTAAAAAAAAAATAAAGGCAATGTGCCAAGAAATGCACTCACTGTTGCCTCTTGACCTCAGCAGGGCAGGGGGGACACTTGGAAGCAAACCGCGCAGCGTGGCACACGTGACCACGGACATACAGTGACAGACAGCGGAGAGGGAGCTGGTTCTGCCCATCCGGGTGCGGGGGTGAGCGAGAGAGAGCTCTCCAGAGAAGAGCGAGGGCAGAATCACACCACGATGCGAGACTGCAGCTCCTCACAGGCCTGAGTGTGGAGGGCGGGGAGGGCATGGCCGCCTGCGGGCCAGGGCACAGGCCCTGGAGCCCGCTGAAGAGCCGGGACTTGTCCCAGAGGCAGGCGTGGCGAGGCCTGGAGGGCTGCGAGCGAGAGTGATGCCCCCATGTGCATTCCCAAGGAAAGGCCCGTCGCCCGCGTCCACGTCCCGCCTTGCTGGCTGGTGGTGCTATGAACTGGGGAGAGCCTCCTGTGTAGCAACGCAACATCGCTGCCGGGGCCTGAGAGGCCGTGCCTGGGCGTGAGAGGAAAGCAGCGGAGGGCGCTGTCCGCAGGGCCCGTGGGAGGGGCGGGGCAGACGTGCAAGCAAAGAAGTCAAAGAAGCTTGTGGACGAACATCCTAGAGGAAGTGGAAGTGCCTGCGCGATGCGGCCTCGTTCAGGCCTCATTCACGGGATGGAAGATGCATAGCAGGTGGGACCCTGGGGGCCGGGCAGTGGGGGAGGAAGGAGGCTGGAGGGAGCTCAGCCGGGTGAGTGGGAAGGGTTCGAGCTCTTGCTTTAGATCAAAGCCACCGATTGTGATTTTTCCTGGGCTAGGCGGCCTTGGGAGGTGGCTGGCGGCAGGCAGGAACAGGAACAGGCGCTCGCTGTGTCCTGAGGGAGAGGGCAGGTGCCCAGGCTTCATACTAGCCAGGTACAGGGTCCGAATGGGCCCAGCGACGTCTGATCAACTACACACATTCTTTACAAAGAAAACCAACCACATGCTAAGCGACGTGTCAGGTGGGCCAGCTTCGGCTCTTGGCGGCCTTGCCGGGGTGTGTGTGTGTGTGTGTGTGTGTGTGTGTATTTCAGTTGGTGGTGGGGGTGGGCTGTGGGCTTCCTTTGGGGAGGAGGGCACTGGGGGGCCTGGTGGCCTGTCTCAGGAAGTCCGGGGGGTTGCTGGGGGCGGGGGCTGGGAGACAGTGGTCTGTGTGGCATCGATGCGGAGGAGCTGTGGGAGGACCGGGGGCCTGAAGGGCGGGCCATGGACGGTGCGATGGCTTGAATCGGAGCAGGACTTGGTCCAGAAATGCTCAGGTGGGTGGTGGTCGCCCACTGGGTGCTGGGGAGCCAGCCCACAAGGCAAAGGCCCCCGGCCCAGCAGTGTTTCTGAGAGGTGAGCCTCTGAGCTAGGCCATTCCAAGCACGTCCAAGACTGACCTCCTACGTCCGTGACGTGGGCCTGCGAGGGGGCAGGTGAGGCCGAAGGGGCAGAGCGAAGGGTGGATCGGGACCAGACCGGGGCCTGTGTCCCCTTGGGCGCGGGGAGGGGTGCCGATAGAGGGCAAGGTCAGTCAGCACTGGAGACGCCTCCAGGTGGTGGTGAGAGAGGAAGTCAGGGCTCAGAACCTTGGCTATGGAGGGGCAGGGGGGAGGCTCCTTGGTCCTGCGTGAGGTGGACGTGTCCCTTTCCACTTAGAGAAGCGGAGAGAGGGACGTGGAGGCGAGGGCACCAGCGCGGGGTCCAGCACGGGACGTCGGTGCCAGCGTGTAGCTGGTGCACCAGGATCCTGCCCTGGAGGTCTTGCAAAGGAGCGGGGATTGGACGTGAGTGGGCGGCTCCTCGTGTGCGTGTCCAGGAACTGCAGGCGCTGAGCTTGCTGCCCGCCCTGCAGCCCATTGCCTGCTCAGGCCCAGCCTCACGCAGCGCCGAGCCCGGGGGCATAGCCAGGGGCCTCGGAGAGCCATAGGGAGAGCTTTCGGGAGGAGTTCGGAGGACTCACAACATGACTGCACCTGGGAACACGCGTTTAACGTGTGGAAAAGAGCACGAGGGGAGGAGAGGGTCTGGGAGAGCTGGTGCCTGTCCTTTACCCAGCTCTGAGTTCTGAGGTCACATTTGTAGAGCAAGAGGGAGGAGGAGGAGACGTGCGGGTCTGTGGAGAGGCCTGCCACGGCTCCGGCTGCAGGGTCTCTCATCTCCGTCTACAAGAACCTGGTACCTGGGTTCTCTTGTTTGTTTATGCCTTTTTTGGTTGATTTTTTAATTCTTTTTTTTTTTTTTTTTTTTTTTGGTCCCTGGTTTCCTGAATGAGTTCTTGAACAGTGGATGCGCCCACGGCGGAAATGGTTCGATGTCACACTGGGTGGTGACGTCGGGTTTTTGTTTTGACTTTACCAGAAAGGAGGCCGGCGGCCCTTCTGCATTTCCAGGAATGGCATTTTCTAGCTCGCCCTGGTTCTGAAGAAGGGGTGGTTGGCTCAGCCCCTTTGCGGGGCTGGTCCTGTGGGGCTGTGCCTGCGTGTGGAAATAAGGGGTGCTCACCCTGAGTTTGTGGGGGAGGGGCAGTGACTGCTCACAACTGGTTTCCTTCCCTCTCGGCTTACCAGCTAGTGTCCCGGGTTTTAATCCAATCGAGGACTGCTTGCTCTGGCCGCCTTCGTACTAAATCGATGGCATTGTATACAGCTAGCAGTTTTGCAATCCAAGAACAAAATGGGGAGGAGGGTCCTTATATAATTAATGAAAGAACTTCTTTTAAACAAGGTTATGTCCTATGGAAACACAACCGGAAAAGCCTTTTGGTTAAAGAAACGGAATTATTCCTTTTCACTGTTACTTTAAGGGGCTCCTTCCCATTTCAGGGAGGTTCGGCTCCTCTGGGGCTGACAGGGTTAGTGGTCACAGCATTGCTGAGCGCGGGCTGCGGGAACCCTCGGTGTCGGTCTGCGGGAGCGGCGGCTGCGCTGGCCTCTGTGGCTGGGCCTCCCGCCTGCCAGCCGCCGGCATCCTCGTCCTGCCTGCGCGGTCAGCTCGCAGTGTCTGGTGATCAGCCTGGTGTAGTTCAGGTTAAGAAATGAAGTTGTTACTTTGCTGTCATAGCCGGGTTAGTAACATCCGGGGGAGGATTCTATTTTAAAATAGCATTAAATTGATCAAATCCCATCACTTATTCTAAGGATTGTGTTTAGGACATGAATAACAATTAAAATGCTCTCAAAGTGTTCGTTTCTGTGACTTGAGGTTCTGGGGTGGGGTGGGGGTGGGGCGGTCCTTGAAGGGCTCACACATCAGTGCCAGCTGCGCGGCTTCTTTATTTGCCGCGAGTTCTAGGAACACGGAGTTAGGTAAGGCTTGTTCTCTGTAAGCCAGTTAGCACCGAGCTTCTTTAAGAAACTTGGCGCCCTGACCCGTGTGGCTCAGGGGATAGAGCGTCGGCCCGCGGACTGAAGGGTCCCAGGTTCGATTCTGGTCAAGGGCATGTACCTTGGTTGCGGGCACATCCCCAGTGAGGGGTGTGCAGGAGGCAGCTGATCGATGTTTTGCTCTCATCGATGTTTCTAGCTCTCTGTCCCTCTCCCTTCCTCTCTGTAAAAAACTAATAAAAAATATCTTTTAAAAAAAAAAAAAGAAGAGAAGAAACATTGTAACCTAACTTATTAACATCCCTCGAGCGGGAAGCATTCCCACTTACCATGGGAAGTAAAGGCTCTTCTCGTTTTCAGGCAGAAGCATGCAGAGAGCTGCGGCTTTCTTTGTTTCCACACTCTCAGCCACAGTCAAAAGTAAATCCCCCCCAGCCTCCCCATTCCCAAAGCAGGATCCGGTCCTGCGCTCCGGCTACGAGGGCTCCCCTCACCGTCCCGGGACGGGCGCCCGCACAGCGGAGAGCCCAGCCCCGGTTCCCTTATGGTCCCTGTTCCTCGCAGTCAGATCCCTGCAGACTGGGCAGAGTGGAGACTGCTGTGCGCCCCCGCCCCCCTCTCTTCGCCCCCCCTCCGGTCCCAGAGCCAGGAAACAGCAAACGCAGAACCACGGAGCAAGGAACAGCGGGAAGGAGCACCCGGAGCTTCTCTTTCCGCTTGGGATCTGCTCTGGGCGCCAACGTGAAACGTGCTGTGGCTGCAGGGCCGCCGAGTGCCTCCCCGGCATGGCACGCGGGTGACAGCTCCACGTGGGTGGGCTCGCACGGACTCCAGGTCCCACAGAACTGCCCCAACTGCCTGGGCTCGACACTTTTGAGTAATGCTTTCGAGTAATAAGCATGACTCGGACAGCTGGGCAGCTGATGGATGACGGAACCATCAGGAATGTGGGGTTCAGAGAGCTTTTGAGGGTCTGAGAGCTGTGTGTGTGTGTGTGTGTGTGTGTGTGTGTGTGTGGTTAATCCTCACCCGAGGATATTTTTTCCATTGCTTTTTAGAGAGTGAAAGGGAAGGAGGGGGGAGAGAGAAAGAGAAGAAAAAACATCCATGTGAGAGAGCCACATCAATTGGTTGCATCTCACACACATCTGGACAGGGACCCGGGATGGGACCTGCAACCCAGGTACGCGGCCTGGACCGCGAATCGAACCATCACCCTTAGGTGCGCAGGTTCTAACCACTGAGCCACCAGCCAGGACAGAGAATCTGGTTTTATCAGCACTAAAGAGAGAGAGAGAGAGAATGGTGGGATACAATTGCTTGATTATATACAAACTAGAGGCCCAGTGTACGAAATTCGTACAGGTCCCTCAGCCCGGCCTGCGCCCTCTCACAGTCTTGGAGCCTTCAAGGGATGTCCAGGGAGCAGGCCGAAGCTGATAGTCAGCCATCCTTAGCACTGCCGTGGAGGTGGGAGCGGCTCCCACCACCGCCACTGCGCTCACCAGCCGCAAGCCCGGCTCAGGGCTTCTGGCTGAGCGGTGCTCCCGCGTGGGAGCGCACTGACCACCAGGGGGCAGCTCCTGCGTTGGTGAGTGCGCGGCATAGCGACCAGTCGTTCTGCCACTCAGTCAGTTTGCATATTAGCCTTTTATTATATAGGATTGGCTAGTTCTTGGAGACAGTGAAACCATAACCTTTGGGGCTATCTCTCCCACCAGACTGAGGTCACTGGCATCTCTGCTGGACAAACGCCCACGTTTTAGCACGTAGCATCGCAGTCCTGGCCCAAACCAGCGGCGAACGGTGAGTCAGACATCCGTTTCCCCGGCATTGCGTCGTCTGTGGGCGGGCCAGGGAGTGCTCCCTGGTTAGGGAGGCCGCCCTTCTGCCCCCTTCAGAAGGATTAGATAGCGTTTCTGAACCGTGCGCACTTATCGAAATGGAGCACACGCCTTCTTCGGGTCACTTTAGCCCCTTTCTTAAACAATGTCACCCACATCACTGATACTTGAGCGCATGCCAGCTGTGTTTCCCACACTTCTTCTTTTATTATTACTACGTTTATTGGGGCAACATTGGCTAATAGGGTCCTGTCGGTTGTCCCCACACTTTCAGTTCCTGCCTTGACATGTATTAATTAATCGCCAGGGTTTCCCAGCAGCGGCTCTGCCCACGTTTCCGTCAGAGGTACTTGGTGGTGGGGCTGTGCCGGGCATTGTAGGGTGTTTGGCAAAATGCCCAGCCTTAGCCCTGAGGTGCCAGGAGCACCCCCTCAGCTGTGCCCTGACACTGCCAATGCCCCCTCCCCCTCGCAGCCCCCCGCAGAGCAGTTCTCCCTGCTCAGGACCCACTGTTCCATGTCCCAGGCTGGGCCCACTCTGTCTGGTGAAGGTGCTTAGATGCCGCCTTGGTGGGTAGAAAGCAGATGAGCGTCCCTCCGCCAGTTACCGCCCACCTCCTCTGGAATGTGTTTTTGGATCAGGGTGGAAGGAAGGAAGGAAAGAAGGGAGGGAGGAAGGGCAAGGTCAGATCGGGCTCCGGGAATAAGCAGCATGTTAGAATGGAAACCACGGAGGACTTGAGTGCGGGCCTGAGGGTCTCGAACCCCCATCCACAGCAGCGGGCGCGGAGGAAGTGTCCACGTGGGGAATGGGACCGGTTGCGCTTGCTCCCGCCACCTGGACACTGGCCAGAGGGGAGTAGAGGGCCGAGCGCAGCAACAGAGACGCGTTCAGAGCTGGTCACTGTGTCCCCGAGACCCGAGTCCACGAGGACCCATGATGAGAAGGAAGCGCTAATTGCAGGCGATGCTGCACTGAAGGACCCGCCCAGTGCAGGCGGGAAGCTTTGGACTCCAGTGGGACCTGTGGGTTCGAGGCACCTCAGAAACGCTCCTGAGAGCCCGCCGCCTAGGGCGGCATCGGGGAGGCTGGAGGGGACGGGCCTGTTCCCCGGGGCTCCCCGGCAGCGCGGTGGTGGCGTGTGCTGGAGGGGGACCCACAGAACCTTGGGGAGTGTCTGCACTTCAGGTGCCGAGGAAGAGGCAGCAGAGGAGGGGGCGGGCTGTCAGAAAAGTGGGAAGTGAGAGGCAGCTCGTGGAAAGGCGGGAGTCGCTGGTCAGTGGGATGGCGCTCAGGGACACGGAGGCCTCTGGTTGCACTGCCTGTTGCTGGGGAAAGGGGTTCCGTGTGAATGGGCCAGAGTCCAGGTGGCAGGGCGTGGCAGTGGAATGGAGTTTGGGCTACTTGTTCAGAAAGTGGGGAGGTGGGAGGACGGGGGAGTGGCCCCCTGTGTGGGCAGGGCGGTGGGAGGGCCTATGGCTGGGAGGCAGGTGGCAGAATGCCCGAGGGGCTGAGCGGTTGTCTGACAGGAGAGGCTGTTGGAGGGACTCACCGGTGTTGGCCTCTGGGCCGTCAAGAAACAGCCTTTTCCTAAGAGTGAGAAGAGAGCCCGGACCGACGTTGGGCCGGGAGACGTGGGTGAGAGAGGGGAGTGAGGGGGTCAGGAGGCTGAGCCCTGGTGGAGGACGGTAGACTCTGCGTGTGGCCCGTCCTGTGTCCGGGGAGCCTGCGGGGAGGCTACCCCAGGGGCAGCAGGACCCCCTCCTGGGGAGAACGGGGTAGCATTTTAGAAACGAGGTTGAGGAGGAAGATGGAGAAAGCGCATGTTAGAAGTGCATTGGGAAAATGGCTAATGGGTTTATTATTAAATCTGTAGCATTATGTTATTAATGTAGATGGCCAGACAGAAAGGGGGCGGCCCATTACAGACCTGTGGGTTAATGATGGTTAAAGGTTTGACTCGCCCACGGCTGCGATGGTGCCTCATTACATACATTCTGTGGGACGTCGCAGTCACCCCCTCCTCCTTTCCCGAGAGGGAACGCGGCACTGTGTGTGGAGTCTTGTCAGCCCTGCAGTGTGCGGCGGGGTGAGGGTGGCCGGTCTGAGCCGGGTTAGGGACCCCTCTGCCCCATGCCAAGACCTTCCTGGCCTGCGTGGCTTCTTCCTCGACGGTCTGCTGCTGCCTTGTGCCAGGCACAGCTCCCCTCCTGGCAGCCGCCCACCTCGGCCAGATCCACGCTCATGACAGCCGAGCCAGTCGCTCCGGCCTCTCTGGCTCGGTGAGCTTGTTCTGTGCCTGTGCCTGTGCCTGTGCCGTCGGTCGTCTCTGCTGCCGGTGCTTCCCAGGCGCGCCTGTGCCGTTCCCTCCACACGTCCAGGCACCAGCTTCCAACCACGCGTGGTCAGGGGGGCGAGCCGGCAGGGCCTCCTGCGTGTGCCGTGACCAGAGGTGGGCGATGGTGGGAGGGTGCCCAGTCCACCTGCAGGCTCTCCGGCGGCCCCTCCGGTCCCCCTGGTTCTAGCTCGAGTCCCTCCAGGTTGGTGCCATGATGTGCGAGTTGAGAAGAGCTGAGGCTGTAGAAGGCAGACTAATAAAACTCATTTTGCCACGTGAAAGGGGGTTGTTCTATATGCCCCCCCCCCTTTTTTTCTTAAAAGCCTGAGTAATGGAAACAACAGGAAGCCCCGGGCGGTGTGGCTCAGTGGGCGGAGCATCACCCCATCCACGGAAAGGTGGTGGGCTCCGTTCCCGCCCAGGGCACATGCCCAGGTTTCGGGTTCAATCCCTGATGGGAGGCAACCGATCAATGTTTCTCTCTCACATTGATGTTTCTCTCTCTCTCTCCCTCCTTCTCTCCCTTTCTCTTCCTAAAATCAATTTAAAAACACACAACAATAACCCATGGACACAGACTGTAGGGTGGTGAGAGCCTGGGGTGCGGGTGGGAGGGCTGGAAGAGGTCAGTGGGGGGAAAGAGGGGACATAGGTAATACTCTCAACAATAAAGATTTTTTTAAAACACAATATGAATATTGCAGGATGGGGAGACAGTTTTTGACTAACATTCAAATGTTCAGATAGCAAATACAGCCAAAGGCAAATGATGACTATTTGGGGCCACAGAACCTTTCTTATCCATCTAAGTGACGGCCAGACGGCCCCCGGAACAGAGTAATACTGTATACTTTATTGCTTACCTCTGAACTTGAGTATAACAATCAATTGTTGTTACTTAGTAATTCTCAAGAGTCAATTATTAATGAAAAAGTTGAGTAATTCTCAAGGGACAAATTACTCCTGTCTTTTGGGGCACGCACATTCACACACACACACACACACACACACACACACACACACACACACTCTTCCTCACAACTATGCTGCTGGCCCTGGCCGGTGGGTTCGGTGGTTAGAGCGTCCACCTGTGGACTGAAGGGTCCCAGGTTCGGTTCAGGTCGAGGGCACGTACCTCGGTGGCAGGCTCGACCCCCATTCGGGGCCGGGCAGTAGGCAGCCAATCAGCGATGTCCTTCTCTCATTGATGTTTCTGTCTGTCTATCCCTCTCCCCTCCTCTCTCTCTGAAAAACAAAGTCAGTAAAAACATATTAAAACACACACACACACAGAACACCTCTGCAGCTGGCACTGCAGCCATAGTTTTGGTACCCAGGGGCGACGCCAGATGGTTCTGCTCCATGGGCGTTTCTCTGCCAGCCCCCCTGTGCCTGCCACCCACACCCATGGCTCTTGGGGATCCAGCATGATCCCTTTTTCTCCAAAAGACAACAATCTCAATAGCATCTGGATGCATCCCAGAGAGGACCACTTGCTGGAAAGGGATTGTAGAAGCTGCGTAAAGCGAGTTGATCTGTTGGTAAATAACAGATCAGATCAGCAGTTTTAGGGTATTTTCTATGGGTTCATTGACTTACGGTGATGGAAGCAGGGCCTGCTGTGATGATGGTTTTTAAAAGTGCTTGTGGGAAATCTCGACCTGCTCAATTCTGCCCTGAACCTAAAGCTGCTTTAAAAAATAAGGTCTATTTTTTTTTTAACTCAGAGTTGGGGTTTTTCACGAACCTGGGCAGCTACCTGTCTGACTCAGCGGCCGGTGTACGTCTGCGTTTTCTTGTGGCTGTGTAGGGCTGAGAGCATCCTGCATTGTACAGTTCATCAGCTACAGATGAAATAGTCCTTGGGCAGTTCTTCTGGCAGAACAGTCTTCAATTACACGAATCCAGAAAAGCAACAGGAATAATAGGAAATAATTGTTTCAAAGATGCATCCCTCGATATTTCGTAACCGCTGGGATTCCTCGTCTCCAACAAGAATGGGGCAGAGTTTGGGATGAGGTCCCAGCTGTCCCGCGGCAGCATGGGGCACGCCATGCGCCTCCCTGCTCACTTCTTGTTAAAATTAGAAGGTGCACCCCGGTTCAAACAAGCGGTCAGGTGGCTCCGGGGTTTCTGCTGCCCCCCAATCTCTAGGGGCAACTCCGCTCTCCTGGTTTTAGCTGCTTGTTCCAATGGTTACCTAAATATTAAACAATCTACTGCTATTTCTTTAAAAATATATATTTTTTTATTGATTTCATAGAGGAAGGGAGAGGGAGAGAGAGAAACATCAATGATGAGAGAGAATCATTGATCCGCTGCCTCCTGCACGCCCCCCAGTGGGGATCGAGCCCGAACCTGGGCATGTGCCCTGACCGGGAATCGAACCCTGACCTCCTGGTTCCTAGGTTGACGCTCAGCCCCTGAGCCAGGCCGTCCGGACTCACGACTGTCCCTGTAAACCTTTGTTTGAGTCACGCCCTTCCCCCGGTTATGGGCCTGCTCCCCCCTGTGCACGGCGCGGCATCTGGCCACGGGTCGCTGGGCTGTGTGCTGAGGGGCGCTGTGAGCTGACCCTGTCCTCTCTTGCAGGAGTACATCAAAGGCGTCTGCGAGCCCGAGCTGGAGGAGCGGGAACACTACCCCAAGGCCATGCACTGCATCTTCGTGGGTGCACAGGGCCTGTTCCTCAAGAGCCTGATCCAGGACACCTGCGCCGACCTCTGCGTGCTGGACGTCGGGCTGCTGGGCATCCGCGGCAGCGCCGAGGCCGTGGTCATGGCCCGCAGCCACGTCCAGCAGTTCGTGAAGCTCTTCGAGAGCCACGAGGGCCTGCCCAGCTGCCAGAAGGAGTCGGAGGTGAAGCGGGAGTTCAAGCAGTTCGTGGAGGCGCGCGCCGACAGCTATACCATGGACCTGCTGCTCCTGCCCACGTCCCTGAAGAAGGAGCTGCTGGCGCTCACGCTGGGGGAGGACACCCTGTTTGAGGCGGAGGACGATGACGTCCCTGAAATCAAAGAGTCTGCACAGACGGCCTGCCCACAGAGCGCGGCCATGGGGCTGAGCGTCGACGGGGCGGCTCTGCGGGAGGAGGCGAGAAGCGGGGCCGGGACCCCCGTGTCCGAGCTCACGAAACAAATGGACACTGTGTTTTCTAGCTCACAAGACGCTCTCTTCCTTCCCGTCAACGGCCTGGCCCCCGAGGACGAGCTCGGCAAGGGCAGGGCTTGCCACAAACGGAGGTCCTCCGACTCCGAGGAGCGGCACACCAAGAAGCAGTTTTCTCTGGAGAGCGTGGAGGGGGGCGAGCTGGTGCCCGACGGGAAGACAGACGCGAAGACAGACGCTGGAGCTGTCCTCATCGACCTGTCCGAGGCGCCCGGCGAGCCAGATGGCGTGAGCCCCGATGGGAAAGACACCACCGAGGAGATGGAGCACAACATCCTGGTGAACTTCTTCAGAACCATGGGCTACTCGCAGGACACCGTGGAGAAGGTCATCCGGGAGTACGGGCCGTCCGCCGAGCCCCTGCTGCTCCTGGAGGAGATTGAGAAGGAGAACAGGCGGTGCCAGGAAGAGCGGGAGCCTGCGCCTGGCCCCGGGCATCCCGAGACCAGCAAAACCAAACACAAGCGAGTTTGTAGCAGCACCAACGAGTTCACCGTGGACTCCACCCCAAAGAAAACGCAAACCCACGCACAGCAAAATACGGTGAAGAAATTTCCTCCGTTACCGTTCAAAGCGGAATCAAAACCGTGTACCTCGAACTGCAGAATGAACGCTTTCAAAACGGGGCCGATGGAGCAGCGGCCGGAGCCCTGGGGGCCGCACCCCAACTACGTCGGGAACATGGACCTGGAAATCGATGGCTTTGCCCCCTCCGTCGCCCCCTCGAGCCCCAGTTTTGTCTCGAGAGGAGGGTCAGGTCACCAGCCCAGGATTCCGGTTTTCCCCGAGAATGGGGTGCAGCCGCATGGAGAGGCCTTGCTCCCCAACCATCTCAAGTCGGCCTGTGAGAGCCGGGCCGGATGCCTCGGCTCCCCGCAGTCCAGGCCGAACTGCCAGCCCCTTCCTGCCACGCCGCTGCCCCCGCTGGGGCTCTCGGCCGGTTTTTCCGATCACATCGACTCCTCGGTTACAGGGGTGCAAAGGTTCCGAGACACCCTGAAAGTGCCCTACAAGCTGGAGCTGAAGAACGAGCCGGGGAGGACGGATCTGAAGCACATCGTCATCGACGGGAGCAACGTCGCGATTACGTAAGTCCACGCAGCCGTGCTCGCTGTGATTCCCAGCAGCGCCCCCAGCAGCGCCCGGAACTGCGTGCACTGGGGGAACGGTCCTCTGTGTGTCGAGTGGGTCTGAGCTTCCCTGGAAAGCCTTGCTGTTCCATCTTGTGGAGTTCTAACTTGGCCCACCGGCGGCCTTGCCTGTCCAGGGCAGGAGATGATGGGAAGTGTCTTTTCACCTCGCTTTGCCCAGTGATAAGCAGCATGGAGACTTCTAAATGATTAGGTTTTTAAAGAATGTATTTTTATTGATTTCAGAGAGGAAGAGAGAGAGAGACAGAAACATCAGTGATGAGAGAGAATCATGCATCGACTGCCTCCTGTACACCCCCACCTGGGGATCGAGCCTGCAACCCGGGCCTGTGCCCTGACCGGGAATCGAACCGTCACCTCCTGGTTCATAGGTCGATGCTCAACCACTGAGCCTCCTGGCCAGGCTCAACTATGTCCTTTCATCCACAATTATTTTAGTGTCCATTTTTTAAAGTAAGAGGATTCTTTTTATTTTTTATTTTTTGAATGGATTATTGATTCTGTCCTTTGCTGTCAAAAAAAAAAAAAAAAGGAAAGAAGAGAGAAAGGGCCAGTCTCTCACATCACTACCCCAGGGCAGTAACAGATGCACGCACTTGTCTGACTCCCGAACGCGGCTATTTGTTGTCATTTGCTATTTTTGGCAGTGCCTTTGGGGGAAGCCCAGCAAAGGGCCACAGCTGCGCGTTATCTCAGGAAAGTGTAAGTGCGGCTGCAGTCACGCCAGCCAGCACCCGTTCCTCATTGTCACCATGTTTTGAGCCAAACGATGATAGACAATGTAGGTCTCGATTGTGAGTAATATTGATCCTTTGTCATTTTCTGTATGTGGAAAGATTTCCCAAATTGCTGTTCAAAGAATAAGAAATGCAAATTAACCTAGGATAAGCGTTGATAATGACACTTTTTTTTATTATTGATTTCAGAGGGAGAGGGAGAGGGAGAGAGAGAGAGAAACATCAATGATGAGAGAGCATGATTGATCGGCTGCCTCCTGCACACCCCCTACTGGGGATCGAGCCCGAAACCCGGACATGTGCTGTTTACCAGACTCGAACCGGGGACCCTTCAGTCCACAGGCCGGTGCTCTATCCATTGAGCAACACCAGCCAGGGTGATAATGACACGTTCCTTAACCCTTTGCACTCGCTTGCTTTTTCCTCGATTACTTTATTCTAATGCTAACCGTGTCGAGTCACACTCGACATCTGAGTGCAAAAGGTTAAAAGCTTCCTGGAGTGGTAGTGCATCTCTCAGAGGGGCTGTTGGGGCTTGGAGCTGTGTGTATATCCAAGACAGGGCAATTTGCATATCTGGCCCCTCCCACTGTGGCCAGAGTGCTCCCCCCTAGTCATGTGTCAGCCCAACACACTCCCAGGGTTTCCCTAACGCCCTTGGGTACCCTCCTGCCCGTGAAACCCCCTGAATCAGTGCTCTTAGGGAAACCACAAGCTGACTCGTGTTAATTTTTAAAAAACTGATTGTTTGGGGAGGGTTTCCACTTTCTTTGAATTCACAAGATGTCTAAGTTTTAAAGCACCATTTTTACAAAGAAGACAGACTTACAGCTTGATGTAGATTGATTTGAAAATATCAGTAATTAAAATTAACTTATTCTGGAGAGAAACTGCTTACTGGGGTAGGGTTTTATTTTGGAGCGATGGAAATGTTTTGGATATAAGTGGGGGTTGTGTCCTTAATACCATGGAATTGTTCGCTTTAAAAGGATTGTTTTTTGTTATGTTTATTTCACCTCTAAATTTTTTAAGAGTTGGGAAAAGATTAACCCTTATTCTAAATTAATTGCTTCAATGTGAAATGTGAACTCTAGCCTGTAAGTTCCATGAAGAAGGTGACCGTGTCTGTTCTGTTCTCCGAACGACCTCCAAGGTCAGTGGTGCTGGCACATGATGCTCAGTAACAGGAAGAATGGGTGAAAGAGGAAGTTGTTAGAGATTAGACTTCTCGGCCCTGGCTGGTGTGGCTCAGCTGGTTAGAGCACCATCCTGGTACGCCAAGGTTGTGGGTTTGATCCCCAGTCAGGGCACACACAAGAATCAACCAGTGCATGCACACATAGTGGAACAGCAATTTCTCTTTCTTCCTCTCTCTATCTTTCCTTTCCTCTCTCTCTAAAACCCATCTGTTTGTTTTTTAAAAAAGGAAAGATTAGGACTTTTTAAATGACTTTTCACCACCCATTTATAACTTGCAATTCCAGTTTTCTATTTCAATAATCAATTTAGGTTAAACTTTGAGGCCATATATTTAATTTAACAAATATTTGGAATCTTAAAGCTGAAACTGACATGTGTTAAACACTATAATTTATCTTTTTTCTTAAGGAGAGTTTTTATGAATTGTAGAGAGAGAGGAAGGGAGAGGGGGAGAGGGAGACTTCGGTAGAACCTGCACCTGGGCATGTGCCCTGGCTGGGAATCAAACCGGCAGCCCCCGGGCCACCCTGACCAGGGCATGGACTTTATCTCTTAAAACAAACTTCACGCCGGCGTTGTGAGGTGGAAGTTACCTGGAATTCACACAGCGTAAAATGGCTTAGGAACCTTGTTCGAGATCACAGGTATGAGATGCGGGCCCAGCCGTCCCTTCCCTCCGGACACCAGCCTCTTCCCGTAGCCATGGAGGCCGGGACCAGGGGCCTGGGCAACATTGGATGCGCACGTTGAGCTGCTTAAGCCCTGCTGAGAGCACCTCCCTCCCTTAACCCAGCCCGTTGGGGACTTCATTAACGAGGAAATTTGGGTCCTTAAGCAGCAGGGTCTTGGGACCCCACCCGTGCCCGCAGTTCATACACCGTGAGAAATTCCCAACACCTCCCAGGGCTGCTGCTGACATAGATCTGTACCTGGTTTTTCCCCTTTGTCACCGTGAATGAGTCAGACGATGAGTCAGTGGAAATGGCTGCGGTGAGTCCCCAGCATGGCAGGGGGCCGTGGCGCTGCTCTGGGAGGTGAGCCCCCGCGTGACAGCACCTGACTCCTGGCGAGGACTTTCCTCGCCGCTCCCGCCCCTCTCGGCGAGCTGTGTGTGACCGCGGTCTGTGCTGGTCTCCCGACGGCAGGTTCCCGGGCTCTGTGCTCAGAGGGAGCCATGGACCGAAGTGGCTGTCCTGGGCCATTCGGGGAGGGTTCCACTTTCCCCGAAGCCATGCCTGCTCCCCGATTGCGCCTGTTCCCCGATTGCCTCAGGTTTTGTCATTGTTGTTGTTTTTTGGTAATCCTCACCCGAGGATATTTTTCCCATTGATTTTTTTTTTTTTTTAAGAGAAAGAGTGGAAGGGAGGAGGAGGGACAGCGAGAGAGAAACGTCGATGTGAGAGAGACACATCGATTGGTTGCCTCCCACACGCCCGACTGGGGGGCTGGGGATCGCGCCTGGAGCCGAGGTGCATGCCCCTGGCCGGAATCGAGCCTGAGACCCTTCAGTCTGCAGGCCGGTGCTCTAACCACTGAGCACACTGGCCAGGGCCCTCCGTTTTTATACCCCGTCACCCACCTCCTTTCTGCGCTGGACACTTCCCACTGGCTGACTGCCCGCGATCAAGGGGAACCACAGAGGATAGGTAGCCCGTTTCCAGGGATGTGGCCGCCGGGGCTGGGCTGCCCCTGCCAGCTGCCGCCTGCCCTCGGGCCAGGGCCACTCCTTTTGCGTTTGGCGATGTGAGCCCCGGGCATCGCCTTCTTGGCGGTCGGAGAGGGTCACTGCGCCCGTGCGCCTTGCCTGGGTCGGCGTGGACAGCTGGTCCGGTGCGCCTGTCTCCAGGCTGTGGGGGGCTGGCCGGTGGGCCAGGAGGCAGTGAGGTCAGCACAGTGCTGCCTGGTGATGGGGGTGTGGGGACTAAGGCGGGAAGGACCCGCTGTATTGCTTGGGGGACGGTAGCGTGGGCACGCGACTTTCTCTGGAGTTTTGTTTTCAGTAAATCTGTGTTCTCCACCAAAATGTTTCAGGTCACCAGGTGGCGTGATCTCATCACTGAGGTGACATGTGGAAATGAGTTCAGAGCTGGTGCTTCTAGAACTGCCTCCCAGCTTCTTGAGCTGTGAGGGGCCCGGGCAGCAGGAGGCCATCTGCTTGTGTTTCCAGCCATGTCCCCGGTGCTGTGGGGTGGGCTGGGTCCCCTCCCTCCGCGGCCCCGCCGTGTGTCACCTAAGCGTTTTTGGAGAGGAGGAGGAAGGGCTAGCACACCGGGACCTGCGGAGTGAGCTCGGAGGCCCTTTGCCGACTGTCAGTGCCTTTCTCCAGGGGGCTGGGTCCTCCGGGGCTCCCTGCGCCCTGGTTCTGAGCAGAACCACGGGGCCCACGCGGTGTTTGTTCTGGCTGCGGGTGCCACCAGCTCTGGCCTTCCTGGCTGATAAGGAATTGGGACGATTTATTCTTGTTTTTAATTTTTTATTTTAATTTCAGAGAGGAAGGGAGAGGGAGAGGGAGAGAGAAACATCAGTGATGAGAGAGAATCATGGACCGGCTGCCTCCTGCACGCCCCACACTGGGGATCGAGCCCACCACCCGGGCATGTGCCCTGACCGGGAATCAAACCATGACCTCCTGGTTCATAGGTCAACGCTCCACCACTGAGCCACACCTGCCAAGTGATTTATTCTTTTTAAAGATTAAAAAAATAAAAAGACACACACACACCTTGTCCCGCTTCTATGAAAACTGCCCACAGCCTGTTTCCCGGGAACGAGTGGCATGTGGCTGCCTCCTTGCCGCATCGTGTGCTCCTGGACAGCAGCTGCGGCCTTGTTCCGTCACCAGCCCGGCGGTGCCTGGCAGCCTCGGGAGTTTGAGTCGCTCCCAGCACGTGTCTGTGGAGTCTTGTCCTCCGGCCGCAGGCAGGTGTGCTTAGCAGTCCCCCACGGGCACGGCGCCCCCGCAGCAGGAAACCCAGCCTCTGGGAGCCGTGGGGTGACGAGCGTGTCACCGGCCCTCCAGGCTGCTTGGCCACCCTCAGGAGAGTCCCGGCACCGGGGCCGGGGGCCGGCAGGGCGCGCAGAACCGCTCTGCACCTGCCGAGGACGAAGTGCAGTGAGCGGGGTTGCCGGAGGACCGGACTGGAACGCCCGCGCGGCACCCGCCCCCCAGCCGCGGCCCACAGTCGCGCTTGTGTCCCCACAGCCACGGGCTGAAGAAGTTCTTTTCCTGCCGGGGCATCGCCATCGCGGTCGAGTACTTCTGGAAGCTGGGGAACCGCAACATCACCGTGTTCGTCCCGCAGTGGAGGACCAGGCGCGACCCCAACGTCACAGGTGAGCGCCTCCCAGCTTCTGAGCAGGCGCCTGGGGACTGGCTTGTCATGACCACACGCCTTGGGGGTGGGAGGCCGCCACTTTGAGAGGGAGGGGCAATCGGCTGCCCTGCTAAAAGCATGAAAGGGAGGGCCGCATCAGGCGGGCTGGGCGGGGCTTTGCGCCGCTTCTTGGAAAGTTCCATTGGAGTTCGTTATCTAGACGGAAATGTCCTTCACTCTAAAAAGCAGGTTAAATAATGTCTTTTTTAAGGAAAACTTTGACCGTTTCTCTTTCATCAGGCTGGGTTTTTGCCTCTTTAAATGTTATTTTTGAAAGTGGTCACTTGATAAATTTAGAACCCTCAAATAGAATGTATATTTTTACAATTTTTAAATTGATTTTTAGAAAGAGGAAGAGAGAGTAAAACATTGATGTGAGCCTCCTGCATACACCCCGACCCGGGAGCCCGCAGCCTGGGTGTGGCCCGGACCAGGGATCGATGGTGCACGGGACGCCGCCCAGCCAGCAGTGCACTGGCCAGGCAGTGTCCTTTCAGTGGTCTGCCCGGAGCGAATACCAACCATTTCCGTGATCACATGGGACCGAGGCACTGCCCTGCAGCCCCACACACAGGCCTGAACTTAGGGTCATGAAATATTCTGGAGAAACCACAGCCGTCATGGGAGGAGCCGTGCAGGGCTGATTCTGGCAGCTTCCCACGGAGCCCTGAGCACCTAGAAACAGACGGGCGGGGGGGGGGGGGGGAACAGGGTGTGCGCAGACATCCCCCAGGAAGTCGGACGTAGCCGCTGTCCGGCGGGAGCAGTAAAGTGTGGCTGCCAAGTCCTGGCCTCCTTCACCTCGGGGCGCACATGTCCTGAGAAGGGCTGGGGAACGGCCGAAGCCGCTCATTTTACAGCTATTTTTGCGCTGGGTCCCTGGAGGAGTCTTTTTTTTTTTTTTTTTTTATTTCCAGCCTTTTTAAAAAATATATATTTTTGTTGATTTCGGAGAGGAAGAGAGAAGGAGAGAGACAGAAACATCAATGATGAGAGAGAATCATTGATCGGCTGCCTCCCGCACGCCCCACTCTGGGGATCGAGCCCACAGCCTGAGCATATGCCCCGACCGGGAATCGAACCCTGACCTCCTGGTGCATAGCCGCCGGGCCCTGGAAGAGTCTTGTAAGCTGTGCGGGGTGTATTCTGGGACAGCAGCACGCAGTGATGGCCTTTCAGCAGGTGTGGGGGTCCCAGGTCCAGAGCTTTGGGCCTCTTCCCCATCACTGGTTTTCTAAAATGTGGCTCGGGCCCTAACTGGTTTGGCTCAGTGGATAGAGCGTCAGCCTGTGGACTTAAGGGTCCCGGGTTCGATTCTGGTCAAGGGCATGTACCATGGTTGTGGGCACATCCCCAGTAGGGAGTGTGCAGGAGGCAGCTGATCGATGTTTCTCATCAATATTTCTAACTCTCTATCCCTTTCCCTTCCTCTCTGTAAAAAAATCAATAAAATATATTAAAAATAAATAAATAAATAAAATGTGGCTCGGCTCTCCGTCCTCCTTAGTCATCACACACCCGTGACAGTCACAGATGGCCGAGAGGCTGAGTAGGGTGCCCCTAGAGCAGTGGTTCTCAACCTTTCTAATGTTGCGACCCTTTAATACAGTTCCTCATGTTGTGGTGACCCCCAACCATAAAGTTATTTTCGTTGCTACTTCATAACTGTAATTTTGCTACTGTTATGAATCATAATGTAAATATCTGTGTTTTCTGATGGTCTTAGGCGACCCCTTTGAAAGGGGTCGCGACCCACAGGTTGAGAACCGCTAGCAGGGTCGCCTAAGACCATCGGAAAACACAGATATTTACATTCCGATTCATAACAGTAGCAAAATGACAGTTATGAAGTAGCAACGAAAATAATTTTATGGTTGGGGGTCACCACAACATGAGGAACTGTATTAAAGGGTCGCGGCATTAGAAAGATTGAGAACCACTGCCCTAGAGGGAGCCCGGGAGCAGGCGCTCCAGGGTCCCCCCCCGCTCCCCTCAGGGGCTGTGGCCCTCACTCGGCTCCGCTGCGGTAACGGGGCCGCAGTCCTTGGTGGCAGGGCCGTCACACACAGGCTGTGGTTTACGCTTGCTCCTTTAAGAAGCAAATGAGCTGACCTTCTTCACGTCCCAAAGCTGCTGAGGTCAGGCTTCAGTGCGTCTGCCTTAGTCTGCGCCACGCTTGCTTTTTGTTTTCTTCCCGTGAGTGAGTACAACCGAGTCTCCCTGAGTCAGCAGAGAGCAAGGTTTCCCACGACTCAGCACGCGACAGCTTTGGTGTACGGTCATCAGTGGAAACGTGGCGGGGGGCGGTGCAGTCATCACTGGAAACGTGGGGGAGGTGGCCCCGGCCTGAGCGTGTTCCACTCCCTCCCTGAACAGAGCAGCACTTCCTGACGCAGCTGCAGGAGCTGGGCATCCTGTCCCTGACCCCCGCCCGGATGGTCTTCGGGGAGCGGATCGCCTCCCACGACGACAGGTAGGGAGCTGCCCTGCTTTCTGGGGGGGCCTGCGGGGGGCGGCCCTGGCTCCAAGGAACACTTCTCCATGCGTCTGGGCCCTCATTCTTTTTTGCTGTTGTTAATCCTCACCCGAGGATATATTTTTTCCATTGACTTTGAGAGGGAGGAGGGAGAGGGAGAAATGCCGATGTGAGAGAGATGCATCGATTGGCTGCTCCCACACGTGCCGCCCGGGAAGGAACACGCCGCCCAGGTCTTTTTAAGCGAAAGCCGACGGGTCCGTAAGGAAGCAGGCGCTGAGCTGGGTGTTGGTGCTGCTGAAAGGGGCTCGTTCTGTCTCCTGGGGGTTCGGGCCGTGACTTGTCACCGTGATGCCTGAGCCCCGTGTCCGTGTTGTCGTCCTGCCTGAGGGTGTACCTCGCACCGTCCTCCCCGACCTCTCCAGCAGCGATGCAGCGCTTCTCGGTGCTCAGCCGGCCCTTCCTCCCGATCGCCTCTCTTCGTAGCTGGGAGTTGAGCGCGTCTGTAACTCGGGCGAGGCGACATGGCTGTTCTAAACATCACTTCTTTTTTCTTTATTTAAGGTTTTTTTTTAACCATTTGTACGTCATAAGCGTATATAGATGCAAACGGCGGACCTATTTAATTAAATTCAAAATATTGTGGCAGTTAACTGGTTAAAATTGAGTTTTTACAGGGAGAGGAAGGGAGAGGGAGAGAGAGAGAGAAAAACATCAATGAGAGAGTCACGGACCAGCTGCCTCTTGCAAGCCCCCCACTGAGGATCCAGCCCGCAACCCAGGCATGTGCCCCAGCTGGGAATCGAACCAGCAACCTTTTGGTGCACCTTTGGGACGGCGCCCAGCCAACTGTGCCCTCAGTGGACGAGGGCGTGGCCTCTGGTTTCCTATGAAGAGGAAGCCGGTGTTTCTTTCTCAGCGTCTGGGAGCCGGGTGCCCGCCTGCCCGTCTGAGCCTCTGTCCTGTCACCACAGGTTCCTGCTACACTTAGCGGACAAAACTGGTGGCATTATCGTAACAAATGACAACTTCAGAGAGTTTGTGACTGAGTCGGTGTCCTGGAGAGAAATCATTACAAAAAGGTAACGTCCCTTCCTTATCCGTCCTTGGCCACAACATGCCGTGGTTCGTTTGCGTGTTTGTTTTGTGCTCACCTTGCCCTGCAGAGAGCAAGACAGGGACCAAGGCCCCAGGGACTGTGTACCCAGACCGTGGGGTGGGCCCTCCAGGTAAGGGGCCCACAGGTGAAGGAGGTGCTGGGTGACCACAGGCGCCGCCTCAGGCTAGAGCTCTCTGCCGGGCCAGGGCACATCTGGGGTGCCGCTAGCTGTGAGCTGTGGGGAGCGGGAGCAGTAGCATCCTCTTGCCCTCGCCCAATGCCCAGGGGGCTTCCGCAGGTCACCGGCCTCATACTTTAGCCATGAAATACAAACGTTGCCGGGTAATTGGGTTCCCGAATCCAATTCCAATGCTGGGGAGAGGGATGGGGTTCCCCCAGGTCCACAAACAATTCTCAGCCACCATCATGGTGTCTAGGAATTCAACTCAATTCTTTCTTTTTATAAATATACTAGAGGCCCGATGCACAAAGATTCGTGCAAGAATGGGCCTTCCTTCTCTTGGCTGCCGGCACTGCCTTTGCTCCGGCCAGAGCCGCCTTTCTGCCTTCCCACGCTGCCCAGAGGCCAGGAGCTGCTGGGCCGGTGCAGAACGCCTGCATCCCGCCCCGCCCCCGGCCGCTTGATGCCTGCGTACGCAAATTAACCTGCCATCTTTGTTGGGTTAATTTGCATATGCACTTCTGATGGGCTGGTGGGCGTCGCAAAGGTACGGTCAATTTGCATCTTTCTCTTTTATTACGTTAGATTTTTATTGACTTCAGCGAGAAAGGGAGAGGACGAGAGAGAGAGAGAGAAGCATCAATGATGAGAGAGAATCATGGATCAGCTGCCTCCAGCACGCCCCACACTGGGGATCGAGCCTGCAACCCAGGCATGTGCTCAGACTGGGAATTGAATCGTGACCTCCTGGTTCATAGGTTGATGCTCAACCACTGAGCCACACCAGCCAAGCAGAATTCAACTCAGTTCTGATGCTGTCTACCTGGAGGTGGCCTCAGATCCCACAGGCTCAGGGTTTAAGATTGGTGGTCCCCCAAACACACACACACAGACCCCAGAACAGAGAGCACCCTCTGACAATGAGGTGACCAGTTACTAAAGAGTGTACTGGTACCTGCACAGCTGCCTACGCCGCCCACTAGGTGGCGCCTCGGTGGGCTCCCCCCCCCCCCCCCCCCCCGCCCCCCCGGCCACGGCGTATGTGTGTCTGTTGCTGAGCAATTAGGGATCGTAGAAAAATGGCATGTTGCTGCAGAGGCCCAGGGAAGAGCGAATGCCTCCATGCCTGTGGCCCGTGTTGTTAAGTAGCTGTTGATAGCCGAACTGGGAGCTGGTCTTTGACCTCTGGGCACAGTTCATGAGCCACTGATCTCCCGGGACTAGTTCCTGCTGGGTCCTGGCCCTGGGCCCTCTGTCAGCGTTTCCTGGACACTGTCGATGTTCACGCGCAGCCTGAATGCACTGAGACAGGTTTGCACGCCAGCCGGTCGCTTTCAGAGCCCACCCGGGTCCAACGTCACAAACAAAACACGGCCCGGCCCCGGGTCCAACAACTGGCACTTCTGTTTTCTCAGAAGTTGATAAATTAAACACAACTAACCTCCAGTTTCACTTCTTCAAGTATCATGTCTTCCTTTTTAAAAAATATATATTTGTATTGATTTCAGAGAGGAAGGGAGAGGGAGATAGTAACATCAATAATGAGAGAGAATCATTGATCGGCTGCCTCCTGCACGCCCCCCACTGGGGATCATGCCCGAAACCCAGGCATGTGCCCTGACCGGAATCGAACCCAGGCCCCTTCATTCCCCAGGTCGATTCTCTGTCCACTGAGCCACACCAGCCAGGGCTCGTGACTTCCTTTTTAAAGGTGTCTCCAGTGGGCAAAAGCTTTCACAGCTGAAATCTCGGAAAGGAAGGGTGTTAGGCCGTAAGCCCCCCAGAGAGAGCGGGTCCTGGGCGTGGAGTCTGAGCCGCCAGCCACAGGGCTGGAGGGAGAAGAGCATGCAGCTCTGGGCTCCCAGGCGCTCTGTGCCTAGTTTGGGGGAGGGGGGACCTGCGTGGTTTTGAGGGTGCCCTGGGTGGGGGCACGGGGTGGGGCCATAGGGCAGGTGCACTTAGAAGAGCTGTTTCCTGCTTCTTGGCCGAGGGAGGTAGCCCTCGCAGGTGAGCAGCCCTGAGCGAGTGCATCCAGGAATGTGAGCCGCGTGTTAGCTCCCCGCAGCCCCGCTCGCTGCTCTTGTCTCCACGGCCGAGTCGGGGAGTCCTGCTTTTCGAAGGGAGAGTGAAAGGGAGTCACGCTGGGCGAAGCTGCCCCGGGCTCAGACAAACGCCGCCGAGGTCTCGGTGAGAAGGAAGGGAGCTGCTAACGACAGCTGCTGGCTCGGCTCCACTTGTACCCAGAAGAGAAGTTCCCGCGTGGCACGTGGTGTGCCTCGGGCTTTGAGCGGCGCTGGGGCTTTAAGGTGGCCCTGCCTGGGCCTGGACGCCCGAGCGCTGCCGCGGCCCCAGCGCCTCCCCCGCCCTCTGTTGCAGGCTGCTCCAGTACACCTTCGTGGGGGACATATTCATGGTTCCCGACGACCCTCTGGGAAGGAGTGGACCTCGATTAGAAGAGTTTCTTCGGAAGGAAGTCTTCCTTAGGTATTTCCTCCTCCGACGGCCGTGTGCTTACACGTTTCTTTCCGGTCTTTGTGCAAGTTTAGTGCAAGCATATCCCGGGAAACAACACATGGCTCTCTATTTTATTTAAATAGTCTTAGTGTGGAACTAATCAAGCACTGCCCCCAAAAGACTAAATCTTCATTGGTGGTTCTTTTGGTTTTGGGGTTTTAGGTTAGTCCTCGCCTGGGGATATTTTTCCATTAATTTTTAGAGAGAGTGGAAGGGAGGGGGAGAGACACAGAGAGAGAAGCATCCATGTGAGAGAGACACAGCGATTGGTTGCCCTCCCCCACGAGCCCCAATCGGGGATCGAGCCTACAACCCGGGTCCATGCCCTTGACCAAAATTGAACCCAGGACCTTCAGTCCACGGGCTGATGCTCTGCCCACTGCGCAACACCGGCCAGGGCTCCCTTCGGTTTCGCTCCCGTGGAGAGTGGGGAGCCAGGCGCTTCCTGTGGGTCTGAAAGGACAGGGCAGGCGCTGCGGGTGCCACATATTAGCGAGTGCCGCAGACTCCTGCTGCAGTTTAGGCTGGCGTTTGTCTTTTCATGTCGTTAACTACAGTATTCTCTGTGCCTGGCGCAGATCCTATAACCCAGCAGCGGACCTTTTCTCTTTAAAACTGAAATGGCGGCACCTGTGTGTGTTTCCGGCAGGAAGACGTTCGGGGGTTCATTTCCATTTACAGGAGGCCCTTGGGGGCTCCCGGCTTGGCTGTGGGGGTGACTCACAGAGGGGACCACCTGCCCCTGCACCCTCCCTGGTCTTGGGCATCCTTTCTCTTTTGAGACAAACGCAGACTTAGCACCCACAGGCCCTGCTTCTCCGCCCGCACCCACCCTGCTCCACACCACACCTCTCGTCCTCTCACTTCCTTCCCGGCATCCCAGCTGGAAGCCGAGGCCCATGTGCACGCCTCGCCGTCCAACCTGCGGAGGAATGTTCTCTGGCTCCGCCCGCAGCCGGCGCCGCCGATTGACGAGGAAGTTAAACACTCACCTGTGTGCACACAAGTTGTGGGCGCCAATGCCACACCCAGACTTCGGGGAGAGGGGGGCCGACATGAGTCAGTGAGGGCTGCCCGTCCACTCACGGGGTCCCTTCTGAGGCCTGTCAGCCAGGGCCCCCCATACAGAATCCGAGTCTCGGGAGAGTGGGCCCATCCTCCGCCCTCATGCCTGCTGGACGCGCCCAGGTGGGGCCAGCGCCCTGGTGCCAGCCGGACCGAGGGCGGGGTCAGTCCTTGCAGAGCAGACCTGTGGATGGAGTGGCTCTTTTTAAATAAAAAAACAAACTTTTTTTTTATCGATTTCAGAGAAGAAGCGGGAGAGAGAGAAACGTCAATGATGAGAGACAATCATGGATCGGCTGCCTCCTGCACGCCCCCCACTGGAGCTTAAGCCCACAACCCAGACATGTGCCCTGACCAGGAATTGAACTGTGACCTCCCAGGTCATAGGTCGACGCTCCGACACTGAGTTACACTGGCAGGGTTGGAGTGGCTCTGGAATTGCTGTCATCCCTGTCCCCCCTAAGTCTGGAGGTGGCATGGGGACATCCCCGCCCGGCCCGCAGTCCCACCTTCAGCAGCCAGGGGGCGGCACTGGGCTTGAGGTCAGCAGCAGGTCATTTCCAAGGGTCTCCTGTTCATCTCATCACCCAGCTCACCGGGCCCCCTTCGTTCACAGGGACCTGCAGCCCCTGCTCCCCGCCCTGCCAGCCGTGGGCATGTTCGACCCCAGCTTCCGGGGCCCCAGCACCCAAGCCGCCGGCACCAGCCACCAGCCCCCCGCCCGGGTCCAGGGCCTCCCACCCGGCCACTGGCTACCCCAGCAGCCCCGCTTCCCCCTGGGGCCCGGCCTCCCGCCCAGCATGCCCCTGCCTGCCCAGCGGTCCTCGGCCGAGACCAGCGAGCTGAGGGAGGCCCTGCTGAAGATCTTCCCCGACTCGGAGCAGAGGCTGAAGATCGACCAGATCCTGGTGGCCCACCCCTACATGAAGGACCTGAACGCACTGTCGGCCATGGTGCTGGACTGAGCGGGCCGCGGCCGCACACTGTGAAGAGGCAAGAGGAGCGGACCCCATTTGTGTATAAAGCCTGGGTTTTCAAGCCCGCTCTTTTCTATATAACGATGCTGCTATCCGAGTGCCGTTTCCTTCGGGGAGAGCCCTCCGCCTGCTCAGACTTTCCTAGCAGTGACTCCCGTGTATCGACATTTTTATGTTTTTTAAACTATTTTCCTTAAAGCTGAGAATATTGACAAATGAATATGATTAGCCTTTCTAAATAAAACAAAACAAACAAAAAAAGAGCTGCTCCTTGGGGAGCAGGATCTCCTAAAGTATATTTTCTTGAGGTGACCGTCACGTCTGCCAACCTGGAGAGTGTGCCCTCCCCGCCCCCTCTGCCTCCCCTTGAACTCAGCCCAGGAGTTGGTTTTGCTCCCCGGGATTCCCCCGCCGGAATCCTCGGTAAGCATGGCCGGGCGCCACTAGAGGGCACCTCGTGCCTGCCAGGGTGGGGGACCGGGCACAGCCAGCCTCAGCATCGGGCTCTGTGCCCGTGTGGCCACACCCAGCGCCCGCTGCGCAGGCCGGTGGGCGGGCCGCCTGCTGGTCCAGGGCTCAGCTCACAGGCCAGCAGAGGCCTCCCTGTCCTGACCTGACTCCGTCCCATCCAGCCTCCAAAGGGGGCAGTGGCCGCGAGGACCGTGGTGATTTTGTGTCCTCAGCCCTGGCACATGCCCCATGCGAGCTCTGTGCAGCTTTGCCAAAAAACCTACTGGCTTCTGTTTTCCGAATGACCCACGCCGATGAAAAGCACTGCCCGCTTCCGTGGGCGAGGCGCCTGCCTTTGTCCTGTTGTCTCCGTCCTCCTCAGCGGCCCTTCCCGCGTGCCTTTCTCGGAATCAGTAGCTTAGCGTCCTGTGGTCAGCTGCCCAATCCCCGTCCTTCCCGGCATTTAATTCCTAGCATCTTGGCTGTTCTCTGAACCTACCTTCAAAGGGCTTTGTCTTCTCTGCCCGTTCTCCCCAGGCTGCTCACGGTCAGGTCCCTGCGGATCTCTCTCCTGCCCCAGGAGCCCCCCAGGATGGTTTGCCCTTCCTGGTGAGGGGCTCTGCCGGCCATGGGCAGGCGGGGTGGCCCCTGGATGCCTTCGCTCTGCATGCTGATGGGGACTGTTGTCACCTGTTGCTTTGGGGCAGGTGCCTGAGGGAGTCCCTTGAGGGGGCCCAGGCAGTGACTTTGAACAGCAGGTGTGTGAGGTCTAGGCTGTCTTGCCGTGACCCTGACCTTGGAGGCCAAGGCTTGGCCCGGCAGCCTTGCCAATCCCAGACTGCTCTTCTGTTTCAGAGAAGGATCCAGGCTTTGCATCCTGATGTCACGGGGTAGTAGCCCCAGGTGCGCCTGGAAGGGGCGGGGCCTCCCTGCTGCCAGGTGGAGCTGGTGGCCTGACCTCTGACCTTTGAATGGCGTATTGACTGTAAGAGCTCTGCCTACCCCTTTCTCAGGTGTGGGCAGGGAAAACGCAGAGGCCTGTGGAGCCCAGAAAAGCATAGTTACGTATCTTGATAAATTACAGCAGGAAACACGATCCCCAGTCTTTCTAAATCCATCAAGTTTCGTTCATTTTCGTATTTAAAACCTTAGTTTTCAAACCATTGCAGACAGTCCCGACCCGTCCTGAGCCTCCTCTTGATCTCGGCTCGGAGTCGACACGACTGTTGCTCCGCGGCCTGCCCGCCTCGGTGGGCATCCCGTCGTGCGCCTCTCCAGCTTCCGTGCCTGGCGGCTCTGCGTCCTGCCACCCACAGCCTTCCCGAGAAGTCGGTGGCGAGTGCAGGACGCCATCCCCGCCCTCCCACCTCCCTCCGAGAAGGCTGTCTGCTGCCTGCTCAGAGGGTGTCGGTGGTGCTGCTCCTGGTCGTGTCCCACCGCAGGCCCCAGGCTCTCTCCTGGGGAGGGCCCTTGTCTGACACCAGCGGCCTGTGTTTGAGGCCCTTGAGGCTGGAAGAGCAGGGAGAAGGCCCAGCCATCCCGGGTGCAGGTCAGCGCCCTCCGCCGTGTCGTGGGGCCTCGCAGGTGCAGCCTCTGGTGAGGAGGGAGGGCATCTGCCTGGCTCAGGCTGTGGCCTGTGGATCTGACCTGCACCTGGAGAGCGCTGCTCTCTGGGATGCTCTGAGCACCCAGCCCCGCCCCCCAGGTCCAGCCTCCCGCCCCTTCCCACACACACACCTCGGAGATGGGCCTGCCTCTGGGCAGCCCTGCCCCCGGCACCGCCCTGTCCCCCCTCCTTCCCTCCCTCACTCCTCATCTTGCTGGTCAGCATCTACCTCCTTGTGACCCTGCACATTCAGCTCCTTTCGACAAAAGTAACAACCGATTCCCTTGAAGGATCTTCTTCGTTCTGCTCCCCTCCGACCCCCCTCCCCGTTCCTCACCTCCCGCTGCACCCCTGGCCCCGCCCACCAGGTGAGAATGGTGCGGGCACCGTCTCCCCTCCAGGCTGCCTTTTCTCACACCTCAGTGACCGTGGCCGTCCACCCCGTTGACCTCCCTGTGAGCGAGAGGCCCCTCCTGACCCTCATTGCTTTCCCCGCTCTTACCTGAAGGCCCGACCTGACCTCCCGCTCTTTCTCGACAGGTGGTTCTCAGACTTGGGACCAGCTGTGGGGTGCGCGGTCGGGAGGGGCTCTGGCTGGCGGTGCGGGTGCCTGGGCACTGTCCCCGGGCCTGGGTTCCCAGGAGCGCTGCCCCTTCAGCCTCTCCCCGGACGATACCCAGGCAGGTGCCCCTTGGACCACATTTTGAGAAACTCGCCTATGTTACCTTAGGACGCCCCACTCCTGCCTAATTCTGCCCCCCTCCCCCCGTGTGCCCTCCAGGAGGACCTTTCTAGCTCTACCTGAGCCCGGGGACAGCCTCCGACAGCCCCCAGGTCCCCCCAGACCTCCCCCCCCCCCCGTTTACTCTGCCCCTTTCTTGCCATGGGACCACCGGCCTGCCCCACGGCCTCGGGCTCCGGCGCTGTCCTCCTTAGCTTCCAGGAGCACCCTCCTCCCGCCCAGGGTCCTCAGAGGCCCGCGGCCAGTACCCAGCTCAGCCCGAGCGCCTCCCTGGCCGTCCGCCGGGCCCACGTGTTTCCCACTTTGTACAGCCCCGCCCGTGCCCGCTGCAGCCGCGCCCTTCCTCCGCCGCGGTGGGCACCTCCTCTCCGCCAGAGACGCCCCTTCTCCCCATGGCCCCCCTCACAGCGATGGCCCCCCTCACAGCCCGCTGTACCCGCCCAGCGCTGCCGTGTCCTGGGACCCGCCGCCCCGCGCTTCCCGCACCTGCAGCGCCAGCTAATGTCACTGCCGCCGACCATGTACGCGTCTCACTCCCTCTAGACTGTGAGCTCCTCGCGGGCAGGGGCGTCTGTCGCTCTGTATCCCGGCACCTGGCACAGTGCCTTGCACTCAGGTGCCCAATAAACGTCTGCTCCACTGAGCCCAGGCCCAGCCCTCTTATTGTTTAATATGTTTTTATTGGTTTCAGAGAGGAAGGGAGAGGGAGAGAGAGAAACATCCATGATGAGAGGGAATCATGGATCGGCTGCCTCCTGCCCGCCCCTACCAGGGATCAAGCCTGTAACCCGGACCTGTGCCCTGACCGGAATCGAACCCAGGACCCTTCAGTTCGCAGGCCGATGCTCTAACCACTGAGCCACACCAGCCAGGGCAGGCGCCCGGGGATTCTAATTTCCCTTTCCTCTGTCGGCTCAGTGGGTTCACCTCCCTCAGTCAGGAGTGGGGTCAACTCTGTACCACTGCCCTACCCGGCAGGAGAAATGGGGTGGGGGGGGCACCTCCTGTCAGAAAGACCCCGAGGGCAATGCAGACACACACACCCCTCTCCCCTTCAGACAGCATCAGCCACACAGCCTCCGGAACAGGCTTCCTGCACCTGGGCACTCCCCGCCCTGAGCCTGAGCCCTGAGCCCTGAGCCCTGAGCCCTGAGCCTGAGCCTGAGCCTGAGCCTGAGCCTGAGCCCTGAGCCCTGAGCCCTGAGCCCTGAGCCCTGAGCCTGAGCCTGAGCCCTGAGCCTGAGCCCAGAGCCCTGAGCCTGAACCCTGAGCCTGAGCCCTGAGCCTGAACCCTGAGCCTGAGCCTGAGCCTGAGCCTGAGCCTGAGCCCTGAGCCTGAGCCTGAGCCTGAGCCCTGAGCCCTGAGCCTGAACCCTGAGCCTGAGCCCTGAGCCTGAACCCTGAGCCTGAGCCTGAGCCCTGAGCCTGAGCCTGAGCCCTGAGCCTGAGCCTGAGCCTGAGCCCTGAGCCCTGAGCCCTGAGCCTGAGCCCTGAGCCTGAACCCTGAGCCTGAGCCTGAGCCTGAGCCCTGAGCCTGAGCCTGAGCCTGAGCCTGAGCCTGAGCCTGAGCCTGAGCCTGAGCCTGAGCCCTGAGCCCTGAGCCCTGAGCCCTGAGCCCTGAGCCCTGAGCCTGAGCCTGAGCCTGAACCCTGAGCCTGAGCCTGAGCCCTGAGCCTGAGCCTGAGCCCTGAGCCTGAGCCTGAGCCTGAGCCTGAGCCTGAGCCTGAACCTGAGCCTGAGCCTGACCCTGAGCCTGAGCCTGAGCCTGAGCCCTGAGCCTGAGCCCTGAGCCTGAGCCCTGAGCCTGAGCCCTGAGCCTGAGCCCTGAGCCTGAGCCCTGAGCCTGAGCCTGAGCCTGAGCCTGAGCCTGAGCCTGAGCCTGAGCCTGAGCCTGAGCCTGAGCCTGAGCCTGAGCCTGAGCCTGAGCCCTGAGCCTGAGCCTGAGCCTGAGCCTGAGCCTGAGCCTGAGCCTGAGCCTGAGCCTGAGCCTGAGCCTGAGCCTGAGCCTGAGCCTGAGCCTGAGCCTGAGCCTGAGCCCTGAGCCTGAGCCTGAGCCTGAGCCTGAGCCTGAGCCTGAGCCTGAGCCTGAGCCTGAGCCTGAGCCTGAGCCTGAGCCTGAGCCCTGAGCCTGAGCCTGAGCCTTGAGCCTGAGCCTGAGCCTGAGCCTGAGCCTGAGCCTGAGCCTGAGCCTGAGCCCTGAGCCTGAGCCTGAGCCTGAGCCTGAGCCTGAGCCTGAGCCTGAGCCTGAGCCTGAGCCTGAGCCTGAGCCTGAGCCTGAGCCTGAGCCCTGAGCCTGAGCCTGAGCCTGAGCCTGAGCCTGAGCCTGAGAGCCTGAGCCTGAGCCTGAGCCTGAGCCTGAGCCTGAGCCTGAGCCTGAGCCTGAGCCCTGAGCCTGAGCCTGAGCCTGAACCCTGAGCCTGAGCCCTGAGCCTGAGCCTGAGCCTGAGCCTGAGCCTGAGCCTGAGCCTGAGCCTGAGCCTGAGCCTGAGCCTGAGCCCTGAGAGCCTGAGCCCTGAGCCTGAGCCTGAGCCTGAGCCTGAGCCTGAGCCCTGAGCCTGAGCCTGAGCCTGAGCCTGAGCCTGAGCCTGAGCCTGAGCCTGAGCCTGAGCCTGAGCCTGAGCCTGAGCCTGAGCCTGAGCCTGAGCCCTGAGCCTGAGCCTGAGCCTGAGCCTGAGCCTGAGCCTGAGCCCTGAGCCCCTGAGCCTGAGCCTGAGCCTGAGCCCTGAGCCTGAGCCTGAGCCTGAGCCTGAGCCCTGAGCCTGAGCCTGAGCCTGAGCCTGAGCCTGAGCCTGAGCCCTGAGCCTGAGCCCTGAGCCCTGAGCCCTGAGCCTGAGCCTGAGCCTGAGCCTGAGCCTGAGCCTGAGCCTGAGCCTGAGCCTGAGCCTGAGCCTGAGCCTGAGCCTGAGCCTGAGCCTGAGCCTGAGCCTGAGCCTGAGCCTGAGCCTGAGCCTGAGCCTGAGCCTGAGCCTGAGCCTGAGCCTGAGCCTGAGCCTGAGCCTGAGCCTGAGCCTGAGCCTGAGCCTGAGCCTGAGCCTGAGCCTGAGCCTGAGCCTGAGCCTGAGCCTGAGCCTGAGCCTGAGCCTGAGCCTGAGCCTGAGCCTGAGCCTGAGCCTGAGCCTGAGCCTGAGCCTGAGCCTGAGCCTGAGCCCTGAGCCCCCTGAGCCCTGAGCCTGAGCCTGAGCCTGAGCCTGAGCCTGAGCCTGAGCCTGAGCCTGAGCCTGAGCCTGAGCCTGAGCCTGAGCCTGAGCCTGAGCCTGAGCCTGAGCCTGAGCCTGAGCCTGAGCCTGAGCCTGAGCCTGAGCCTGAGCCTGAGCCTGAGCCTGAGCCTGAGCCTGAGCCTGAGCCTGAGCCTGAGCCTGAGCCTGAGCCTGAGCCTGAGCCTGAGCCTGAGCCTGAGCCCTGAGCCTGAGCCTGAGCCTGAGCCTGAGCCTGAGCCCTGAGCCTGAGCCTGAGCCCTGAGCCTGAGCCTGAGCCTGAGCCTGAGCCTGAGCCTGAGCCCTGAGCCTGAGCCTGAGCCTGAGCCTGAGCCTGAGCCTGAGCCTGAGCCTGAGCCCCTGAGCCTGAGCCTGAGCCTGAGCCTGAGCCTGAGCCCTGAGCCCTGAGCCCTGAGCCTGAGCCTGAGCCTGAGCCTGAGCCCTGAGAGCCGAGCCTGAGCCTGAGCCCTGAGCCTGAGCCTGAGCCCTGAGCCTGAGCCTGAGCCTGAGCCTGAGCCTGAGCCCTGAGCCCTGAGCCCTGAGCCTGAGCCTGAGCCTGAGCCTGAGCCTGAGCCTGAGCCTGAGCCTGAGCCTGAGCCTGAGCCTGAGCCTGAGCCCTGAGCCTGAGCCTGAGCCTGAGCCTGAGCCTGAGCCTGAGCCTGAGCCTGAGCCTGAACCCTGAGCCTGAGCCTGAGCCTGAGCCTGAGCCTGAGCCCTGAGCCTGAGCCTGAGCCTGAGCCCTGAGCCCTGAGCCTGAGCCTGAGCCTGAGCCTGAGCCTGAGCCTGAGCCTGAGCCTGAGCCTGAGCCTGAGCCTGAGCCTGAGCCTGAGCCTGAGCCCCTGAGCCTGAGCCTGAGCCTGAGCCTGAGCCTGAGCCTGAGCCTGAGCCTGAGCCTGAGCCTGAGCCTGAGCCCTGAGCCTGAGCCTGAGCCTGAGCCTGAGCCTGAGCCCTGAGCCTGAGCCTGAGCCTGAGCCCTGAGCCCTGAGCCTGAGCCTGAGCCTGAGCCTGAGCCTGAGCCTGAGCCTGAGCCTGAGCCTGAGCCCTGAGCCTGAGCCTGAGCCTGAGCCTGAGCCTGAGCCTGAGCCCTGAGCCCTGAGCCTGAGCCTGAGCCTGAGCCTGAGCCCTGAGCCTGAGCCTGAACCTGAGCCCTGAGCCCTGAGCCCTGAGCCTGAGCCTGAGCCTGAGCCTGAGCCCTGAGCCTGAGCCCTGAGCCTGAGCCCTGAGCCTGAGCCTGAGCCTGAGCCTGAGCCCTGAGCCCTGAGCCCTGAGCCTGAGCCTGAGCCTGAGCCTGAGCCTGAACCCAGAGCCTGAACCCTGAGCCTGAGCCTGAGCCTGAACCCTGAGCCTGAGCCTGAGCCTGAGCCCTGAGCCTGAACCCTGAGCCTGAGCCTGAGCCTGAGCCTGAGCCTGAGCCCTGAGCCTGAGCCTGAACCCTGAGCCCTGAGCCTGAGCCTGAGCCTGAGCCTGAACCCTGAGCCTGAACCTGAGCCTGAGCCTGAGCCTGAGCCCTGAGCCCTGAGCCTGAGCCTGAGCCTGAGCCTGAGCCTGAGCCTGAGCCTGAGCCCTGAGCCTGAGCCTGAGCCTGAGCCTGAGCCCTGAGCCTGAGCCTGAGCCTGAGCCCTGAGCCTGAGCCTGAGCCTGAGCCTGAACCTGAGCCTGAGCCTGAGCCTGAGCCTGAGCCTGAGCCTGAGCCTGAGCCTGAGCCCTGAGCCTGAGCCTGAGCCTGAGCCTGAGCCTGAGCCTGAGCCTGAGCCTGAGCCTGAGCCCTGAGCCTGAGCCTGAGCCTGAGCCTGAGCCTGAGCCTGAGCCCTGAGCCTGAGCCTGAGCCTGAGCCCTGAGACCTGAGCCCTGAGACCTGAGCCTGAGCCTGAACCCTGAGCCTGAGCCTGAGCCTGAGCCCTGAGCCTGAGAGCCTGAGCCTGAGCCTGAGCCTGAGCCTGAGCCTGAGAGCCCTGAGCCTGAGCCTGAGCCTGAGCCCTGAGCCCTGAGCCTGAGCCTGAGCCTGAGCCTGAGCCTGAACCTGAACCTGAGCCTGAGCCTGAGCCCTGAGCCTGAGCCTGAGCCTGAGCCTGAGCCCTGAGCCCTGAGCCTGAGCCTGAGCCTGAGCCTGAGCCCTGAGCCTGAGCCTGAGCCTGAGCCTGAGCCTGAGCCTGAGCCTGAGCCTGAGCCTGAGCCCTGAGCCTGAGCCCTGAGCCCCTGAGCCTGAGCCTGAGCCTGAGCCCTGAGCCTGAGCCTGAGCCTGAGCCTGAGCCCTGAGCCCTGAGCCCTGAGCCCTGAGCCTGAGCCTGAGCCTGAGCCCTGAGCCCTGAGCCTGAGCCTGAGCCTGAGCCTGAGCCTGAGCCTGAGCCTGAGCCCTGAACCCTGAGCCTGAGCCCTGAACCCTGAGCCTGAGCCTGAGCCTGAGCCTGAGCCCTGAGCCTGAGCCTGAGCCCTGAACCCTGAGCCTGAGCCCTGAGCCCTGAGCCTGAGCCTGAGCCTGAGCCTGAGCCCTGAGCCCCTGAGCCTGAACCTGAGCCTGAGCCTGAGCCTGAGCCCTGAGCCTGAGCCTGAGCCTGAACCCTGAACCTGAACCTGAGCCTGAGCCTGAGCCCTGAGCCCTGAGCCTGAGCCTGAGCCTGAACCCTGAGCCTGAACCTGAACCTGAGCCTGAGCCCTGAGCCTGAGCCTGAGCCTGAGCCCTGAGCCCTGAGCCTGAGCCTTGAGCCTGAACCCTGAGCCTGAGCCTGAGCCTGAACCCTGAGCCTGAGCCTGAGCCTGAGCCTGAACCCTGAGCCTGAGCCTGAGCCTGAGCCTGAGCCTGAGCCTGAGCCTGAGCCTGAGCCTGAGCCTGAGCCTGAGCCCTGAGCCCTGAGCCTGAGCCTGAGCCTGAGCCTGAGCCCTGAGCCTGAGCCTGAGCCTGAGCCTGAACCCTGAGCCTGAGCCTGAGCCTGAGCCTGAACCCTGAGCCTGAGCCTGAGCCTGAGCCTGAGCCTGAGCCTGAACCCTGAGCCTGAGCCCTGAGCCTGAGCCCTGAGCCTGAGCCTGAGCCTGAGCCTGAACCCTGAGCCTGAGCCTGAGCCTGAGCCTGAGCCCTGAGCCTGAGCCCTGAGCCTGAGCCCTGAGCCTGAGCCTGAGCCTGAGCCTGAGCCCTGAGCCCTGAGCCCTGAGCCCTGAGCCTGAGCCTGAGCCTGAGCCTGAGCCTGAGCCTGAGCCTGAGCCCTGAGCCCTGAGCCCTGAGCCCTGAGCCTGAGCCTGAGCCTGAACCCTGAGCCTGAGCCTGAGCCTGAGCCTGAACCCTGAGCCTGAGCCTGAGCCTGAGCCCTGAGCCCTGAGCCTGAGCCTGAGCCCTGAGCCTGAGCCCTGAGCCTGAACCCTGAGCCCTGAGCCTGAGCCTGAGCTTGAGCCTGAACCCAGAGCCTGAACCCTGAGCCTGAGCCTGAGCCTGAACCCAGAGCCTGAACCCTGAGCCTGAGCCTGAGCCTGAGCCTGAACCCTGAGCCTGAGCCTGAGCCCTGAACCCTGAGCCTGAGCCTGAGCCTGAGCCTGAGCCTGAGCCCTGAGCCTGAGCCTGAGCCTGAGCCTGAGCCTGAGCCTGAGCCTGAGCCTGAGCCTGAGCCTGAGCCCTGAGCCTGAGCCCTGAGCCTGAGCCTGAGCCTGAGCCTGAGCCTGAGCCTGAACACTGAACCTGAGCCTGAGCCTGAGCCTGAACCCTGAGCCTGAGCCTGAGCCTGAGCCTAAGCCTGAGCCCTGAGCCTGAGCCTGAGCCTGAACCCTGAGCCTGAGCCTGAGCCTGAACCCTGAGTCTGAGCCCTGAGCCCTGAGCCTGAGCCCTGAGCCTGAGCCTGAGCCTGAGCCTGAGCCCTGAACCTGAGCCTGAACGTGAGCCTGAACCCTGAGCCTGAGCTTGAGTCTGAGCCCTGAGCCCTGAGCCTGAGCCTGAGCCCTGAGCCTGAGCCTAGCAGGCCTGTTCCTACTGCCAATCCTCAGCACCCTGGGTCCTCCCCACGTTGTGCCTCTAAGACTCCCTGATATGAGTTTCTCGGCCTTCTGTGTCCTCGCCTACGAAACAGGTGGCATGAAAGGGTAGGTACTTCCGGTCACATCATCCCACATCTCCCCCGATCAGAGGCAGGGACCTGCTCTCCAAATGCCTGAGGCTCACCTTCCAGGCCCTAGACACGGTCCTCCACCCCACTCACCCCCACCCACACACCAGGCACCCGGACTGGGTCAGGGAAGCCCGCACAGAGGCCTGGGATGTGCCCTGACCGGACACTGGGCTTGCCTGGGGCCCAGCAGGGGAGAGGAGCAGAGCCTTGGGGCCCAGAGCCCTGCTCCCACAGCCAGCGTGTCCAGGGCCCAGGATCTGGCTGGCAAAGGCCATGCCACTCCCCAAGTGGCATAGGCTCCCAGGGGGCACCTGGCAGCCAGAACAGTGCCCGAGATGACCCACCCCCCCCCGCCCCCCGCCAGATGAGCAGCGCTGAGGCCCAGGACCCAGTCAATGATGCCAACCCATCCCGCAGGGCAGAGGGAGCTGTGGGAGGAGCAGCCCCCCCCCCACCTTCCTGCGCAGCCCAGGGCCCATGTCCAGCCTGTTCCTGGGGGGGAGGGGGGGCAGGAGCACGCGTCTAACAAGAGGACTGGCCAGCAGCTCTGAGCTCCACAGAGTGAGCTCCCATCACGCCTCCTGGTCCCTGGGGGCTCAAGTTTCAATCTCTGACCTCTAGGGTTCTGGGGCAGTCACTGGGGAAACTGAGGCAGGACAAGCTGGGGTTTGCCTAGAAACAGCGCTAGAGTCAGACGCCCAGGGCCCTGGAATCAGCTCCTCCCACAGGACCCCCAGCCTAGCCCAGGGCCTCGGGGGCTCCCTCCCACCCCAAGGCCCCAGGGAGCAGGCCTGGGCAGGCCCTGGAGGAGGAAGAAGAGGAGAAGGGGGAGAAGGAGGGGGGGAGGAGAAGGGGGGAGGAGGAGGAGGGGGCCTCCCCTGAGGAGCAAGTGCTGTCTGCCCGCCTGTCTGGCACTGGGATCAGTCTAAGGTTTCAGCCACCAGAAAAGGCCGCAGGAAGGAGAGGCCGCCCACTGGCTGGGAGCTGTGGACGCTGCTTTGCTCAAACCCATGTCCCTGAGGCAGCAGGTCCCTGCGCCCTTGACAGCCCCTCAGAGGTAGGGAGGGTCCCCCTGCTCACTCCCATTCTGAGCCGGAGGCCGGGGCCCCTGGCGGCCTGTGCCCTGCATGTGGCGTGGCATCCAGCAGAGCAGGGCGGGCTCTAGGGGTGGAGGGAGGAACCCACCTTCCCACCTCACACCTGTCCCCTCTGAGGTCAAGGTCACCCGGTCTGTCTCAGCTCTTTCAGGACCCTCGGCTGGGCCTCCCCTCGCCAGGTGTCGCCTTCAGCATGTGAGACATGTAAGTCTGCCTGCCCCTGGCCCAGCAGCTGGTGAGACCCAGGGAGGGAAGAGCACTCTGGGAGCGGGGAGGGGGGATTGTCCCGCAGGCCCCCGCTTCCAGGAAGTCTCCCAGGCAGCAGCCCCTCCACCCTCCCGCACACCAGCCCCTGCAGCTGGGGGGTTTGAATTTATTGAGCACCTACTATGTGCCCCGTTTAACCAGCACAACCACCTCTGAGGATGCAGGTGTTCGCCTGGCCCAGAGCCCAGAGCCATGAGCCCAGGCCTGGGCAGGGCCTCCTGAGTCCGGAGCTGCTGGGTGCCAGTCACCCAGGGCTGACGTGGCCCTGGGAGGTGAGACTGTGATAATGGGGGGAGACCTCTGGGGCCTCCAGGAACGAGGGGCTGCAGTCAGGGACCAGGTGAGGCCAAGAGAATGTGAGCTGGGGCCCAGGAGCAGAGCCTTGGACAGGGGTGGACAGGGGTGGACGGGGATGGGAGGGGATGGATGGGGATGGAAGGGATGGGAGGGGATAGGAGGGGATGGGAGGGGATGGGAGGGGATGGACGGGGATGGAGGGGATGGATGGGGAGGGGAGGGGGATGGATGGGGAGGGGAGGGGATAGGAGGGGATGGGAGGGAGGATGGATGGGGAGGGGAGGGGAATGAATGAGGAGGGGAGGGGATGGGAGGGGATGGATGGGGATGGGAGGGGGATGGATGGGAATGGATGGGGATGGAGAGGATGGGAGGGGATGGAGGGGGGATGGATGGGGATGGGAGGGGATGGAGGGGATGGGAGGGGACGGGAGGGGGATGGATACGTGACATCAGAGTTTCTCTTGGTGACGCTTAGTGCACCCAGCGTCAAGGAGCCCTCAGCTAGGTTCCTGGCCTCCTCATCACCCTGACGGGAAGCCCACCCACACTGAGCCGCCCGCCCCCAGCCCCCGGCACCAGCCGTCTGCCTTTCCTTCTTCTGTCTTCTCCACGTACATCATGTTTCCAGGTTTACCCACTTTGCAGCATGTATCAGCACTTGGTTTTTTAAAAATATATGTTTTTATTGCCGAGAGAGAGAGAGAGAGAGAGAGAGAGAGAGAGAGAGAGAGAGGAAGAGGGAGAGATATGGATGAGAGAATCATGGACCAGCTGCCTCCTGCGCGCCCCCTCCTGGGGGTGGAGCCGCACCTCACTTTCTGGCTGTGTAATAGTCCCTTGTGCGTGGGACCGCACTGTGTTTGCCCGCCCAGCGTTGTGCCCCCTTGGCCGCTCGGAAAGGAGGTCCATTTGCCACCGCAGCCCGGCTGCTGAGCAGCTCCCAGTGCGCACCGGCCCGGCCGCTCCCTCCAGCCAGGGGCGCAGAAGGAACCGGCGGTGCCCTGGACGGGGGGCAGGTGGCCCCTGGGCTGCGTGGGTGATGCGGACAGCACCGTGGCCGGTGCACAGCGACTCTGACGAAGCCCAGCCGAGGAGCCAGGAGGTGGCCAGCGCGTCCTTAGTTCCAACCTGCGGAGGTCTCAGGTGCCGCGGGCGGGCTCTGGGCTCAGCATCCGCTGCACAGCGTCCCGACGGCGGGTCCGGCCCTGGCTGTGGGGACGGCGGGTCCGGCCCAGGCTGTGGGGATGGCGGGGCCGACCCAGGCTGTGGGGACAGTGGGTCCGGCCCTGGCTGTGGGGACGGTGGCGTCCGGCCCAGGCTGTGAGGATGGCGGGGTCTAGTGGACAGTGGAAGCATCCGCCACCAGCAAACGTTAAGGCCGGACCCAATCCCAGAGCCAAAGACTGGGACAAAATCATGGGGCCCGTGCTGACGGGGGTGCTGAGGAGGAAGTGAGGTCACGGAAACAGAACTCAGGGTGCCATGCCTGGAACACAACGGCGTGCCCATCATCAGCACAGAGTGCCAAGCCAGCTCCCTCCACCCCGACACTGTCCCACCTGGGAAGGCCAAACATGTTCGCTGGGACGAAACCCTGGGCCCAGGCTCCGCAGCCAGGCAGCAGGTGCTCCCTGACCAGGCGCTGCAGGTGAACGGGAAACCGCAGTCTCACCCGGCCGCGTGGCTCCGTGGCTGAAGCGTCGACCTGTGACCCGGGAGGTCGGGGCTCGGTTCCCGGCCAGGGCACAGGCCGGGCTGCAGGCTCCATCCCCAGTGGGGGACGAGCAGGATCCATGGTTCTCTCATCATTGATGTTTATCTATCTCCCTCCCCCTTCCTCTCTGAAATCAATAAAAATATTTTTTTTAAATAAAGAGAAAGAAAGTCGTACTGCTTGCACCCCCTCCTGGAAATGCCAGCATGGGCCATGAGTGCGTGGCCACGGATGCCTTCACCGGAGGGGGGCATCTAAGACGCCCCAGCTACATTGGTCCCCGTGATCGGAAAGGAAAAGCCGGGAATGAAGCAGCCAACCCCGTGGCGGACGGCAGGCTCCGTGCTCGGTCCTGGTGCCTGGCGCTCCTGCCCGGGTGTCACCGGTCCCAGCACCTGCAGAGTTCAGAGACGTCGGCATCCTGGCCACCAGGCCTGGTCCCCACCCATCCAGGCACTGGGCTCAGCCCTGGGCCCTCGGCAGTCAGAGCGAGATCGTGGGGAGAGGAGCGTGCTGGCTGGTTGATTTGACTAAAAACCCTCCAGGGCCACGGAACAACGGGTGGAAGCCAGCCCCAGCCGGCCCGGCGGGCTGTCGGTCCACGTATTCACGCACACGTTTCATAACACTCAGTCCGTCTGGAAAGCGGCACTGTTGCTTAGCAACCGAAAGTAGAGCGCAAATTGGACCTGAAAGACCCAGGACGCTAGCCGGGAGGCAGTGGGGAGAAGGGCCCAGAAGGGCTGAGCTCAGGGCCGACGCCCCTCGAGCCTCCGCACGGCCCCAGGAATGACCCTCATTAGCCGGGGGAAGGGGGGGGTTCGTGGGCGAGGCTCCCCCGAGTGGTCCTATCACCTCCTTATTCGCACCACACCCAGGGGGAGACGCTTTCTCACAAGCAGGCCCAGAGAGGTGAAGTCTGGGTCAAGGTCACACGGCCAGCGAGAGGCCTGTCTGACATTCGGACTCAGACGCTGGCTTTGGCATTGTGCGTACTTTCCTGCCCAGGGGCCCCCACATCCTAATGAATCAGCTTCCTGGCTCTGGATGGATCACAACCTCCCCTTTAAAAAAATACTTTTACTGATTTCAGAGAAGAGCGGGGAGAGACAGACACATCCATGATGAGAATCATGGACCCGCTGCCTCCCGCATGCCCCATACTGGGGATGGAGCCCGCAACATGGGCATATGCCCTGACCGGGAATCAAACCCGGGACCCCCTGGTTCCTAGGCCAACGCTCAACCACAGAGCCCCGCCGGCCGGGCACAAATAACTTCCTGACCCGGTTCTTCTCTCTGCTGTGAATAATGCTCCTCTCGCTGTCCTCGAGGGGCGGGAAGGGGGGTACAGGCCTGGAAGGGGGCTCAGCCTGCAGAGCAGCCCTCATGTCGATTTCTCTCCCACCGAGCGCTGCAGTGGTGGGTCCCGGAGTTAGGAAGGAAGTCTACCACTAACGCTGCCCCCGCCCCCTCCCCCGCCCCAGCAGGGCCTGCAGGAAAGCCCCTTGCAGGCTTCACGGGGCCGGGCAGTGGAAGGGGCTCTGGGGTCCCCAGGCCGCACCCGGGAACCCTGCTTCTCCCAGAACCCTCAGCGCCCTCTTGGAAGGTCTGAGGCAGGGGAAGGGCGGCAGTCCAGCCCGGGTGACAGGTGCCCGCCGGGGGCCTTTAAGTCTGGGCAGCCGCCTGCCAGCGACAGCCAAAGCTCTGAGGTCATCCCCTTGACATTCGAGCCTTGGCACCTGCCAGGATCCTGGGTGGATTAGGAGCCAGGAGGGCCCAGACCTGACGCCTCACACCCTGGCGCCTGGCAACGAGGCCTGGGCGGAGCGACCCCCCCACACACACCCCCGCCTGTGCTCTGGCCCTGCTGAAGGGGCAGGGTCCACCCCCCTACGTGGCAAGGCCAACCTTGGGCTCAGGGACACCCAATTGGCAGGGAAAAGGGGACCCCTCCCAAAGACCTCAGAGGCTCTGAAACGGGATCCAGCCCCACTCTGGCAGCCCCGGCCCTGGTGGCGCCACCAGCAGTTGCTAGGAGACAGCAGGCATCACAGGTGGGGCAGGAGGGCTTCCCCGAGCTCGAACTCGGGCGGCGAGGCCGCTCCGGCAGCTGCCTGGGCCCTGCCCGCATCCTTGGCCCTCGGGTCCCAGCCAGGAGCAGTGGCTTTGCTGAGAGACCTGCTGGGAGCCTGGCGGCTGATCAGGATCCCCAGGGCTCTGGTTCCAGGGAAACCACAGGGGCCAGAGCGCCAGAGCGGGGGCTCACAGGCCACCAGGCACCCGCCCGCCCGAGCTCCCGCTCTCCCCGCTCTCCCACTGAAGGTCATAAAGTTGGTCTCCCCCCTCCCCCACTAAGGACAAATGAGAACTGGGAGGCCAGCGCACAGACCGGCGG
>JAJQQW010000021.1:5425000-5627500 GCA_025583905.1 Ia io
TCTCTCAAGCTCCATTCTGCCGCCATTTGTTTGAATTTGTTTACCTTCTATAATTGAAACTTTGTAGCTTGAGTGGAGGCTTAGGCCTGGCCAGGGCAGGCGGAAAGCTTGGCTTCCTCTGTTACCTAGGAAACCTTGCTCTCTGTGGCTGTAGCCATCTTGGTTTGGGTTAATTTGCATGCTCGCTCTGATTGGATGGTGGGCGTGGCTTGTGGGTATGTCAGATGTATGGTCAATTTGCATATTTGTCTATTATTAGGTAGGATATAGGATATGCATACCACTTAGCAAATGACCAAAATCATTTTTTCCATTATCGTCCATTACTATTTACTGGAAACAGATTTGCTACAACCACACAACTGCTGGATTTCTTAGCAAGTTAAAAAAAACAACAGCCCTGGCCCGTGTGGCTCAGTGGATAGAGTGTCGGCCTGTAGACCAAAGGGTCCCAGGTTTGATTCCCATCAAGGGCACACGTACCTGGTCAGGGCCCCGTGCAGGAGGCAACCTGCAGAAGGCAACCAATCAATGTGTTTCTCTCACATCGATATTTCTCTCTTCCACTCTCTAAAAATCGATGGAAAAATATCCTCGGGTGAGGATTAAAAAAAGAAGAAAGAAAAACACGAACACTGGGGAAAAGTGGTCTGCACCTACGTCTAAAAGGCTCTCCATGGGAGCTGCGAGTCGCCCTATGGGGGTGCCCCTTGCCTTCTGCGGGGGCCGAGGCTGCGGGCGGGAGGACAGGCCCGCGGAGGAGGCACCCTGGGCCAGCAGGCTGCTCGGGAAGCATGGCTCCCTCAGCCGAGTTCTCTCTGGACTCGCTTTTTCTACCCGCCACACCATCATCTGATTCCCGCAGGACCTCACAAGACGCAAGGTCAATGTTAGCACAAGGACTCCTTTGCATCTAATCTGAGGAGCGCGGGCTGGTTCGTCGTGATGGACGATGTTTGGACAAGCCAGCTTCATACAGAGTCAGCATTCAGGGGCTCTCGGAGCGGCTCCTGGGCTCAGGAAAGGCTTCCCCCCTCCACTCGGCTCGACCCTCCATCTAACAGATTCAGAGCCCGAAAGGGGAGACCGGGAGAAACCTCCACAAGAAATGTGGAGGTTGAGCCCGGCCGCTGTTGCTCAGTGGTTGAGCGTCGACATAGCATCGACCTAGGAACCAGGAGGTCAGAGTTCGATTCCCAGACAGCGGGCTGGATCCCCAGTAGGGGGTGAGCAGGAAGGAGGCAGCCCATCAGAGATTCTCTCTCATCACTGATGTTTCTCTCTCTCTCTCCCTTCCCTTCTGCAATCAGTAAAATACACACACACACACACACACACACACACACACACACCCTATCTAATAATAGACAAATATGCAAATTGACCATACCTCCAACACACCCACAAGCCATGCCCACTATCCAATCAGAGTGAGTATGCAAATTAACCCAAACCAAGATGGCTACAGCCACAGAGAGTAAGGTTTCCTAGGTAACAGAGGAAGCCAAGCTTTCTGCCTGGCCTGGCCAGGCCTAAGCCTCCACTCAAGCTACAAAGTTTCAATTATAGAAGGTAAACAAATTCAAACAAATGGCGGCAGAATGGAGCTTGAGAGAGCAGGCCAGGGTTGCCGCCGGCAACAGGGGAAGCAAAGCTTTCCACACACCCTGCCCGGCCCACCCGCTTAAGGCAACAAAGTTTCAATTATAACCCCAACACAAATGGCTGCCTGCAGAGGGAGCCCCAGGCTTGGCTCTGCTCCAGGCTACAAAGTTTCAATTGTAGAAGGAAAATAAATTCCAGATATCAGGGCCTCTGCTTGGGTCGCCAGGGGGCGTGGCCAGCCTGCAAACCACCACAGGCCCCTCGCTCAGGCCGCCCCATGCCCCAAGGGAACCCCCACCTGATCCGGGACACCCTTCAGGGCAAACCAGCTGGCCCCCACCCCTGTACCAGGCCTCTATCCTATCTAATAAAAGAGTAATATGCAGATTGATCATCACTGCAACACACAATATAGCTGCCCCCATGTGGTCAAAGATCCTGCCCCCATGTGGACACAGGATGGCCACCACAAGATGGCCAGCAGGAGAGGGCAGTTGGGAGGCACCCGGCCTGCAAGGGAGGGCAGTTGAGAGGGACCAAGCCTGCAAGGGAGGGCAATTGGAGGTGATCAACCCTGCAGGAGAGGGCAGTTAGGGGTGACCAGGCCGGCAGAGGAGGGAAGTTGGGGACAAACAGGCTGGCAGGCAGAAGCAGTTAGGGGCAATCAGGAAGGCAGGCAGGCAAGCAGTTGGGAGCCAGCAGACCTGGATTGTGAGAGGGATGTCCGACTGCCCGTTTATGGTCAGTCGGACATCCCTCGAGAGGTCCCAGATTGGAGAGGGTACAGGCTGGGCTGAGGGACAACATCCCTCTGTGCATGAATTTCGTGCACCAGGCCTCTAGTACATATATATACATACTTTTTTTTTTTTTTAAGAAAACTTGGAGATTGAAAGACCAAGGCCAAGGCCGAGGGCGGGACTCCTGGTGAGTAACCCGCAGCCTCCTGAGGGGGCACTCAGGGTCACGCACGCTGTCAGCACCAACCCCCTTCTTGCTCTCGCCTCGCAGGCCGAGCAGGGGGAGAGCTCTCTGCCACCAGACTCAGGAAGTCTTTCTTCCACCTCCTTCCTCTCTTCCTGGAAATATTTTCTTTAAAAAAACACACACACACACACCGAAAACGCAAAGATCAGGAAAGGTGGGGCTGGGAGAGGCAGGGCCTCCTGGCAGCCCTGGGAGCCGCCTGTTCACCGGCAATGCCGAGCCTGAAAAGTGCAGAAGGGAGGTCGGCTCTCCTACTCCCCGCACCCGGCCCAGTCTCCTCGGAGGTGTCCGCACTTTGGGATCAGCCCAGGCTGGCTCCGGCCTTGCTGTTTCCTGCCTCGTCCTGACCTTGGCTGTGGGAGACTCTGCCCGTGATCTGCTCCCAGGTCCCTGCCCGCCTCTCCATTGTTCTCTGCGCTACAGGAAACCCCATTTCCCAGGCTCCGGGGCCCAGCGGCGTCCGGATGTCTCTGTGTGATGGCAGGAGAAGCCGGCGGGGAACTGGAGCGCAGGAAGGGCGAGGATCGGGCGTCCCTCCCTCTTGCTCTGCCTTAGGTGTTCCCTTCAACAGTGGCCGTGGCTCCTCCGTGGCTCCTCCGTGGCTCCAACTCGCAGAGGACAGCCCTTCTGTGGCCCCTTGTCACCGCATGGCCAGCTCCACAGGCAACCCTGGCCCTGGTCTGGCTCCTGACAGCCAGTGGGACCTCAGGACTTGCTCCTCAGCCAGCGGAGTGCCTCCTGCTGTCGCCAAGCTGTGTTCTCCACTGTCACCTGCTAGCTTCTCACCTCTTCCCTTCTCTATGCGACCAATCCCGCGTACTCAAGTCCCTCTGGTGGAGTTCTGGGGACACCTCTAGGCCCAGCCTGCTATAGAGAAGCAGCAAGAGCTGACCACGGGAGTCGTCCAAGTATTCCTTTACAGTCTCACCAAGGAGAGGCTCTCTACGAGTCACCCAGCGCTAAGGCCCCAGCTTCGCCTGGTGCAAAACCCAGGTGGGAAGGAGAGGAAGGAGGAGGGGTGACCACCTGCCCCTGGGCCTCCAGACACCCCCAGTGCTCCCAGCCCGGCCTCGGCCCTTCTCCTTCCTCTCCGTGGAGAGTCGGCCCCGGAGGCCGCTTGGCTTGCGGGACTGACTCCCTCCACCGGCTCTCTGGTCCCGGCCTTTAGCATCAGGATGTGAAGGAACAGAGAGCACAGTGTGAATCATGTGGAGCCACTTAAACAGGTGGAGTTAAGAGACCTAATTCCCTCTGCTGCCTCCGAAGGCGCCACTGAGACCTGGAAGCTGGCAGGAGGGGAAGACACAGCTGGGAGGGGCGGTCAGTGCTTCTGGGAGCAACAGTGTGCCCTTTGACCCAGAACTCCCACCTGGGGCCGCTGCCTAGAGCTTGTCTCCCGTTGAGATGGTCCCCCAAAATGTAAACTGGTGATCATGACCGACTGGCGGTGAGGAGTGAGGGGAAGGAAGGGTCCAAGGCATTTCTGAGTCTGTCTGGCTCCATGTGTAACCCCCTCTGGGTTACAAGGAGTTTTTTTGTTTTGTTTTTCATGTATTTTTATTGGTTTCAGAGAGGAAGGGAGAGGGAGAGAGAGAAACATCAGTGATGAGAGAGAATCATGGACCGGCTGCCTCCTGCAGGCCCCACACTGGGGATGGAGCCCACAACCCGCTTGTGCCCTGACCGGGAACCGAATTGTTGGAAACCGACCATTGCCCCCACTAGCAGAGAGGTGTGGACAAGGAACCCAGAAGGCTGGTTAACCTTGGAAGCTCTGAAAGGTCAGAGCCACCCACTCGCTATCTAGTTGAGACAGTGGTAGCTGAAGCAACTTCCACCTGTCAATCTTATGAAATCCTTGCTGATTGGCTATTGCTGGAATTGCCTGCCTCTATGGGTGGATCCCAAACCTTAATAAAAGGGGTAGCAAGGCCAGAGCTGGGCGTAGTCCTCCCCCTAGAGGTGGGCTCCCGCCTGGCCCCCAATATTGCCAAATTAATACTTTTCTAGTCTCTTTCATTTGTGTGCGGCCTCCTCCAGAACCTGAACCCTGAACCTGAACCCTGAAGCACGTGGGACGTGAAAGGATTTCCCGCACGAATCGTGACCTCCTGGATCATAGGTTGACGCTCAATCGCTGAGCCACGCTGGCCGGGCCAACGTGTTTTTAAAAGTGGTTATTGGATGAGCATTCCTCAGATGAAAACAGATGCGTCGAATTAAACAAAATGCGAAAACCTAAACCACAAAAACCCGGGCACATTGTGAAACCAGCAAGGGAGGCAGAGCGATGGCCCTTGCAGGTTCCAGTCCTCCATCTCCGCTGAGAGTGATGGAGGTGTCACTCACAGCCCGACGTGTCACCACTTCACGTGTGCACTTCCGGCGTTTCAGTACGTTCTGTCGAGTGACCCCCACCACGATGAACTTGAGGACATGTTATTGACCCGCATGAAACCCCGGGCCCTTGGCAGTCAGTCGCTCTTCACCTCCCTCCGTTTCCCAGGCCTAAGCAGCCCCTGAGCTCCTGTCTGCGGGTGGGCCTCTCCCGGGCATTTCACATAAAGGGAACCATATCATACGTGGCCTTCTGTGACCGGCTTCTTAGCATGAACCTTCTTCTCAAGGCTCATCGCACTGGACTCCTTTTTGTCGATGAAAAACGCTCCACTGTATGGACATACCACATTTCATTTATCCGTGGGTGACGGTGCTGTGTCCCTGTAAGTGGACATACACTTGGGCTGTTTCCACTCTGCTGTTCCGAATAACGCGTCTGTGAACATGAGTGCACAGGCTCTTGTGTGGACATGGGTTTCATGTTTCCTTGGTCCGAGCTTAGGAGGGAAATGCTGGTCCTCTGGCAGCGTCTGTCCGACGGCTCCCCACAGTGGCTGCCCCACTGCACGTTCCCATCGCAGAGGGGTGGGGGAGGTGCTGGTTTCACATCCTTGCTGACACCTACCGGTACTATTCTCTGACTTCTCCAGGACAGCCATGTGGCTGGGTGTGACATGGCCTCTCCCTGGTTCTGGCGTGCCACTCCCTGACGGCTAAAGAGGCTGAGCACCTTTTGTGCATCTTTTCGTGTAACTCACAAAAACGATGATGACCCTTGTCACCCGGTGGTCGTGGACGCCGATCCCATGCCAGCAGGAACCCCCAGTTTGGGGTGCGGTGAAGGACACTTTATTCAGTGCAGTGGAACAGCTCTGGGGCAGGCCAGCTCAGCCGGGAGCCACAGTCTCCTGTCCTCAGTGGAAAGGGAAAGTGCCCTCCCAGAGCCCGAGGGAGCTGCCTTATATGGACAGAAACCCCCGCCCCTAGGACAGTGACGGGCAACCCTTGTGAGCCTGGTGTGTCAAACTTCGCCAAAAAACTGAGCATAACTCGGGTAGTGTGTCACTTTGAGGAAAAAACATTATTTCGCAAATGCTTCATCCTCAGGAGCAGCAAATGTTTCATCCTCGGCATGCGGCCGCCTCAGCGGCCACGTGTCATCAGAAATGGCTACGCATGTCAGTGCTGACACGCGTGTCATAGGTTCGCCATCACTGCCCTAGAACCCGATTGGTTCATTCCTATGCAAATGAGACTCCAAATCCCCACAGCCTGATTGGTCCCAAAGTTACTGATTGGTCTGAATAGAACCTCTCTGATTGGCTGGAGCGGCACAGCTCTGATTGAAGGGGGAAAGCCTCAGTCCTACTGGTTGAAACAGGATTCCAGGAACTCCTTTATAAGGGCTGGCTGGGCGGCAGGAACACGGCCGGCAGCAGGCAGTTCAGGCAGGCCCCTCCCTGAAGCCAGGTTTGCCTGGGAGGTCCCTGTGAAGAAATGGCTGCGAGGCTCAGTTTTGTAAATGTCTGAGCCCCCTTTAGCCAGCAGGAGCCCTTCCTGGTAGGAGTCCTACCCGCGCCCACCTCCGGGTTCGCACCCTGCTGGCCCGTTTCTAGATCCGACTTCAAACACATGCCACATCTCAGTGCAGCTTGTATGGTTCCTTCTCTCTCCTCCCGAGAGTGCTGATCGGCACATTTCTTTGAATCGCGTCCCATTCGCTGGGGTTGCTGCGGGTCGGACAGGCTGTGGCGCCCTGAGTCGCTGCAGGTGGCCCGTCTGCACGGTTCCCGCGAGGGCAGGTTCCTGCACAGGCTCACCTTCGAGGTCAGCGCTCTCCGGGAGAGGCCGCCTCGCCCCCGGGGAGTGGATGGGGGAGTGGATGGAGGAGCCCGGAAGCTGCTGCACAGAAATATCTTCGTAATGCAGGGGGAGGCACAGCCGGGCGGGGCGGCCCTCTGTGCTGGGCCGTGAAAAGGAGGCCTCTCTCGGGCTGCCTTCCTCCTCTCAGTCCCCGAAGTGACTGTGCCAGTCGGGGCGCAGGCCTGGGCCTGGGGGGTGCCACTTAGCCATCCATGCCCCACAGAGCGTGAGGTCCAGTCCCGCTGACAGCAGCCCAGCCGCTCCTCTCTGTCTGCCGGAGCTCCCGCCGGACGCCCAGGGCTGGCCCTGCCATCGGGCCTTCCTGCTGCTGGTGCCCGTGAAATGAGACAAGTCCCGGCCTCGTCCCATGAATTAGAAGGTCTTTCAAGGGCTGCCTTGGGCCTCCCCCACCATCTGCCTCTCCAATCTCCTCTCCCCTCCCGGTGGGAGGCTGCCCAACGATGTTTCTCTCTCTCTCTCTCTCTCTCTCGCTCTCACTCTCGCTCTCACTCTCGCTCTCGCTCTCGCTCTTGCTCTCCCTTCCTCTCTAGAATCAATGAAAATTGCGTATCTTCTGGTGAGGATTTTATAGAAATTGTTTGCAGACTTCCTAATTCCTCAGGGCTTCAGCCCCAGGGCCTCTGGGGAGGCAGCCCCACCCACGGTCCTGCTGCCTGCCCTGCCCCAGGCCCTGAGCACAGGCCCCGCCTCCTTCTCCCTGTCCAGGCTGGCTGGCAGCCCTCCCCCTGATGCTGCCATTCCTAAACCTTCTTGGAATTTCAGGCCGTCCCAGGTCTCCAGCGTGACTCACCGAGGGTGTTTCCCACGCCGGCTGCCGGCCGCTGTTTGCCGGCCAGGCCTGGCACTGCCAGGGAGAGATGCACCCTTCCCTTCCCGGACCTGGCCAGCGAGCCCGTGGTGACACATGGGGCGTCCATCCGGAGGGGGTGTTGGGAGGGACTCTCACTTTCTGTATCATTTGAGTTTTTACAATGTGCATATACTACTTGTGCAAACAACAACAGCAATGCAGGCGTGAACAGTGATCAACTCCCGGGGCCCAGCCTGTGAGGGAAGGGCCAACTCTGTGTCCCAGGAAGGTCCAGCCCTGAAGGTGAGGAGGAGGCCCCAGGGCCCACTTGTGACTCAGACGCTTCAGGCAAGAGGGAGCCGCGGAGGGTTCAGGCGCGAGAGCAGCATCTGGTAGCGTGAGCACTCGGGTTCTTCCGTGGCTCCCTCAGCTTGCCGCAGGCACAATGAGCCGCAGGGCCTCTTACAAGGTTCCACACTTGATTTGTCCCTCCATCCTGATCGCCCCACCTCCCAATGAAGAAATGAATCGCTCCAGGTGCTTAAGCAACGGGAGGGTGTTTATCCTTCCTGTCCCCTCCGGACGGTTCCTGGTCCCTGGATTCCTCCCTAGCTCACGCTCCTCTCTCCACCCTCGAGCTCTGTCCACACCCACAGGCCCTCTCTGGGTCTTTTGCAGCCTCTCCCCAGGCCCTGCCGCCCCTCCCGCTCTCTTCAGCCCTCAGGGACTTAGCGGCCCAAATGCTCTTGTTCAGACACAAATCCGACCCAGTTCCTGGCGCTCCCAACACACAAGATGGAACAGGCTCCGAGACACGGCCTGTGGCCTGTCCCGGCTTCGCCCAGCTCGCCGCCTCCTGGCGCCCTCCCCCTCCTCCTCGCACCCTCCACGTGGGCCTTTCCGGCAACAGCCAGGCTTTTCCTGCAACGGGGCGTCTTGTTCCCCGGGGCCAGGATTTCCTCACAGGAACCAGCTCCTTCCCTCTGTCCTCACCTCCCCAAACTGCGTCCTGTGACCCTGCCATCACACAGTAGAAAATCAAACCTCACCTCCTCGCCAACTCCCCTGCCCCCCACTGACCGATGGACCACGTCGGCGCCAACCTCAGGAGTCACCTCCTGTTTGAAAAGATTAAATCAACCAGTTAAGTTCAGAACTCGCCAAATCTGGGGGCTCATTTGAGAACTCTCTCCTTTTCTTTTAATCCTCACTCGAGGATATCTTCCCATTGATTTTTAGAGAGAGTGGAAAAGAGAGGGAGAGACAGAGAGAAACATTGATGTGAGGGACACATTGCGTGGCTGCCTCCTGCACGCGCCCAGAGGAGCCTGCAACACAGGTACCTGCCCTTGACAGGAATCGAACCCGGGACCCCTTGCTCTGCAGGCTGACACTCTATCCACTGAGCCACACCGGCCAGGGCTCATTTGAGAACTCTTTTTTTTTTGACAGACAACTGTTTAGTTTTTATTTCATAATCATAAACTTAACTCTGTAATCCAGCTAGACTGGGAAGGGGTAAGGAAATTATGGAACCCAATAAACTGGCAAGAGCACAAAGATTATGGAACATTCCAAGCAAATTGGGGTGAAGGGGTGCTCTCCTGAGCTACAGAAGGAATGGTCTGGTGGTAAAGATAAAACACAAGTCAAATTTATTAGAGTTGTCCACAGTCAGCAATGGTGATCTTCTTGCTGGTCTTGCCATTCCTGGACCCAAAGCGCTCCGAGGCCGTCACAATATCCATGCCTTCTTTCACCGCCTGAAGACCACATGCTTGCCATCCCACCACGCAGCCTTGGCGGTGCAGATGAAACACTGGGAGCCGTTTGTGTCAGGCCCAGCATTTGCCATGGACAGGATGCCAGGGCCTGTATGTTTCAGGACGAAGTTCTCATCCTCAAATTTCTCCCCATAGATGGACTTGCCGCCTGTGCCATTATGGCGTGTAAAGTCACCACCCTGGCACATAAATCCCGGAATAATTCTGTGAAAGCAGGAAGCTTTATAACCAAATCCTTTCTCCCCAGTGCTCAGAGCACGGAAGTTTTCTGCCGTCTCTGGAACTTTGTCTGCATACAGCTCGAAGGTGACACGGCCCAAGGGCTCGCCATCGACGGCGATGTCGAAGAACACGGTAGGGTCACGGGCGGCTTCGGGGTGGCGGCGTCTGCAAAGCCTCATTTGAGAACTCTTAAAGGGCCCCAGGAAACAGTGCCGGGTGCGGGGAAGGGGGGGAGCACCGAGGCGCCCCTCGGAAGGCAATTCCCGCCAGAACGCCATCTGACCTGGTGGCCACGCTCGCTGTGGCGGGAGCGTGTGGAGTCCGATGAGAGCTGTTTCCCAAGCATCTGCTCACTGGCCCGGGCCCTTGAGATCCGAAGGGCATGGGGCCAGGAAAGCTGTAACGCTCGCTCATGACCTCAGGCCGTTCCCTTCGCCACAAATGACCCTTGAGCTGCCTCTTCCCTAAGCCGGCTGTGGGGTTGTTTCCCACAAACGCACGTGTCCTCCCCTCCGATGGCCCCGCCGGAGAGGGCAGGCGGCAAGACGGGCCCTGGGCAGCGCGCTGTCCGGGGAGGTGACGTTCTGAGGCAGGCCAAGCTGCTGGTCGCTAAGCAACGGCTTGTTTGTTTTTTCAAATGTTTTTATTCATTTCAGAGAGGAAGGGAGAGGGAGAGAGAGAGAGAATCATCAATGATGAGAGAGAATCATGGATCGGCTGCCTCCTGCACGCCCCCCACTGGGGATGGAGCCCACAACCCAGGCCTGTGCCCTGACCGGGAATCAACCGTGACCTCCTGGTTCATAGGTCGACGCTCAACTGCTGAGCCACGCCGGCCGGGCTAAATCTCCTCACTTACTTCCCTTCTTAGCTCAGGTATCCCATGGGCAGGGTCTGCCGTCCACCTGCGGGGCGGGGGTGGGGGAAGGGTCCTGAGTGGGGACACGTGTCTGTAAGGAGCGTGAAGGAGGCACAGAGGCTGTCCCCGATCCTGTGTGGGTGCCAAGAAGGGGCAGGACCGGAGAGGAGCCTCCCAGCCTGGCCCCCAGCTCCCAAGGACCCCGAGGAGGGCCCCCCTGACTGCCCAGGCTCCAGGACACAGGGGCCCGAGACCCTGAGGCCGAAGGGAGGACAAGCCCCCCCGCCCCCCGCTCCTGCCACTCCGCAGCCTCTGGAAGTGCCAGGTCTCGCCGACCCCTGGCCCCCTGGGCTTTGCTGCTGCACGTCGGTCGGGTAATTGCGTGCGCACAGCACCAAGCTCACTCGCGAAGGTGACTCATGGCCCTCCCGTGCAGGCAGGTGCTGGAGGAGGCCGCCAGGGGAGGGTGGGGGAGTCAACGCGGAGTGTTCAGGCGTCTGCAACCCACCCCGAGGAGGTTCCCTGCGTTCCATCCAACAAGCAGGCTTGCCTATTGGCTTTTGTAAAAAAAAAGAAGAAGAAAGAAAAAAGAAGGGAGGGCGGGAGGGGAAAGAAAAGCGGTTCAGGAATACAAAGCGACATGGTGGCAGCGAGGTGTAAAGACACGGACTTTGGACCCAGCCGGAGCTCGGTGTGAAGGCTGCTACGAGCTGCTACCCTCCGTGACCTCGGCCGGGCAAGTTCCATTTCCTGAGCCTTCTTTCCTCATTTGTAAAGTGGGGGGAACCATGTCACACCTGTCAGAGTGGCTACCATCAACAAATCAACGAACGCCAAGTGTGGGCGAGGATGCGGAGAAAAAGGAACCCTCGTGCACTGCTGGTGGGAATGCAGACTGGTGCAGCCACTGTGGAGAACAGTATGGAGTTTCCTCAAAAAGCTGAAAATGGAACTCCCATTTGACCCAGTGATCCCACTTCTAGGAATATATCCCAAGAAACTAAAAACACCAATCAGAAAGGATATATGCACCCCTATGTTCACAGCAGCACAATTCACCATAGCTAAGATCTGGAAACAGCCTAAATGTCCATCAGCAGATGAGAGGATTAAAAAACTGTGGTACATCTACACAATGGAATACTACGCTGCACTAAAAAAGAAGGAATTCTTACCATTTGCAGCAGCATGGATGGACCTGGAGAGCATTATGCTAAGTGAAATAAGCCAGAGAAAGATAAATATCACATGATCTCACTCATTTATGGAAAATAAAGGACACTATAACCCAGTGATGGCGAACCTATGACACGCGTGTCAGCACTGACACGCGTAGCCATTTCTGATGACACGCGGCCGCATGCCGAGGATGAAACATTTGCTGCTCCTGAGGATGAAACATTTGCGACTAGAGTCTTGGAGTTAGTTTTTTCCTCAAAGTGACACACTACCCGAGTTATGCTCAGTTTTTTGGCGAAGTTTGACACACCAAGCTCAAAAGGTTGCCCATCACTGCTATAACCTGATGAACGAAAAGATAGACACAGAGGCAGTAAAGCACCGAACAGATGGTCGAATGACAGTGGGAAGGCTGGGGAGTGTTGGGAAGCGGGGGAAAGAGATCAACCGAAGGACTTGTATGCATGCATATAAGCACACCAATGGACACAAGACACTGGGGAGCGGGTGGGGATGAGGGCATGTGACAGGGGTAGGGGAGGCTGGGGGAAGGTCAATGGGGAAAAAAAAGGAGCTATATGTACTACTATGTGTAATGTTTTAAACAATAAAAAAATAAAGTTATTAAAAATTAAAAAAAAATAAAGTGTGGGGACAATTGATGAAATGGGGAACTCCTGCTGGAGTTGAGAGGATTATGTGAGTTAAAAAAGTGGCTGAGCCCAGCCCGTGTGGCTCAGTGGTTGAGTGACGACCTATGAACCGTAAGGTCATGGTTCGATTCCCCGTCAGGGCACATGCCCGGGTTGCGGGTGCAATCCCAAGTAGGGGGGGTGCAGGAGGCAGCCAGTCCATGATTCTCTCTCATCATTGATGTTTCTCTCTCTCTCTCTCCCTTCCTCTCTAAAATCAATAAAAATAAATTTATTTAAAAAATAATAAAGTGGCCGAAACCGGTTTGGCTCAGTGGATAGAGCGTCGGCCTTCGGACTCAAGGGTCCCAGGTTCGATTCCGGTCAAGGGCATGTACCTTGGTTGCGGGCACATCCCCAGTAGGGGGTGTGCAAGAGGCAGCTGATCGATGTTTCTCTCTCACCGATGTTTCTAACTCTCTATCCCTCTCTCTTCCTCTCTGTAAAAAATCAATAAAATATATATATATATATTTTTTAAAAAAATAAAAAAATAAAAAATAATAAAGTGGCTGACATGGTAGATACACAGTGGATATTAACAGTCCACCTGGAGTGGCTTTGTTTTTGTCCTTTTTTTACAAAACTATCGACGAAGTGTTTCCAGGCAACAGCCTCACGTCAAAGAAGGGGAGACTGAGGGAAGGCGCTGACTTGCCTGAGCTCCAGTGGCCGGTGGCCGGGCGGTAAGGTCTCTCCCAGGTCCCCAGCCAGGGCCTGGCCCCTCCCGTGGGGCCCCTGTGACCCCGCTTCAGTGACAGGAGGGAGGAATCTGAGATCCCGCTGGGGAAGGAGTGGGAGAAACCTAAGCCTGTGGGGACCGTCCCTCCCGCGGGCCTGCCTGGCCAGTTAGTGTAATGGCTCCTTTGTGTGGCCCTAGCCGGGACCCGGGGCGGGGGGGGGGGCCAGCATTCACTTGTCTTTTCCTTGCACTACCTGGTTCCGCAAAGGCGCATCCTCCCGTGGACTTAGAGGCCCTGGGCGCCGGGAAGTCGATGCTTGTCCATCCCCATTGCCATGCCAACGAGGTCTGAAGGGCACTGGTGGCATCATGTCCTGCCTTGTTCTTTAATACCCAGAAAAAAAAGGGACCCCTCAGATCTGATACTCTTTCCAAGAAAAGAAAACAAGCCCTAACCTGTGTGGCTCAGTGGATAGAGCGTTGGCCTTCGGACTGAGGTGGTCAAGGGCACGTACCTCGGTCGCAGGCTCCCTCCCCTGGCCCTGGTTGGGGCGTGTGCAGGAGGCAACCATTCGATGTTTCTCTCTCTGTGTGTCTCTCTCCCCCTTCCACTCTCTCTAAAAATCAATGGAAACATATCCTTGGGTGAGGATTAAATAAATAAATAAGTAAACGTTAAAAAACAACAACAAACCTTCCCCAAACCTGCCAACACTAGTCCCGGAAGCTGCTGGACGATTTGTTTAACAAGATGCCGACCCGCCCTGCCCTGGGCTTTAGCTCCCGTTCTCGGCGCCCTATGCACACTCATCAGGGGGGCAAAGGACACCTGGAGGCCACTCCAATCCCCAACACACACGCACACACACGCGCATATACACATACACACACACGCACACACATACACACATGCACGCACACACACGCACACACATATGCGTGCGCACACATACACACACGCATGCACACACACCCCACATGTGCACACACGCACACACACGGGACACCATATCAGTGGCCGGCTCTGTGCCACCATGTCCCAGGTCGGGCTCTGGGAGGCCTGCAGATTCTGGGGGGGGTGTTTGCCACCTGGGAGCACAGGATGCGTTGATGAGTGGTCTGGTCGCTGGCTTACACTGTGTAAGGACCGAGGCACAGGCCTGGGACCTCCGTGTGCTCTCCGTCTGGTGCCACAGGGGGGTGGGCAGGCCTCTCACCCAGAGTCTCCCCCCAGTCCAGCCAGCCCGTGCCCCCCCGCCCCCCGATCCCGCCGCTGGCTTCCTCGTCTCCGGAACCCCGGGGCTGTCTGCAGTGATGGGAGCTTGTCTCATCGCTGCCTGCCTTCCCCGTCACAGTGGAAGCTGGGAGAACAGGTCTGTCTCCTCCACGCCGTCTCCCAGCCACTGGAGGGAGGGGGCGCCTAATTGGTACCTGTCGAATGAGTGGGTGTGGACGGGCAAAGGAGCGAGGGAGGAGAGGCCGGCAGCTGGGCCCACGCGTGGCACTTTGCTGGGGAGTGTGGGAATGCCGGCCCGTGTGAGCTCCGCCCGCCTCCCCACGCAGGAGAACTGGGAGTCCCGGAGGTCTTCTTAGCGTTTTAATTTCTTGGGACATGATCGGAAAGGGGGACCCTCGTGGTCCCGGCCAGGAGGTTCCTAATGCCGATTTGATTCGTTACCTACTGATGTGTGTCCAGTTCCTTCCGAGGTAGCAGCTTCAAACAACAAACAGAGGTTTTCAAGCAGCCCCTGTGGGCGGGAACGGAAATGGCTCAGGGGAGAGGGGTTCTGACTCAGTCTCCCCAGGCTGCTGTCCAGCTGTGGGCCAGTGCCGTCCTCCAAGAGCTTGGCTGGGACTGGAGGAGCCCCCCAAGACCACTCCCCCACAGGCGGGTTCTGGACACCTCGGCTCCTCACTGGCTATTGACGACGGGCCTTGGGATGGGACACTCTGGCCCTGCACCACTGACCTGTGGCATGGAGATCTTGGCTCGTGGAAAGTGTAGCAAATGGCCCGGCCGGCGTGGCACAGTGGTTGAGCGTCGACCTCTGAACCAGGAGGTCACGGTTCCATTCCCGGTCAGGGCACATGCCAGGGTTGCGGGCTCCATCCCCAGTAGGGGGTGTGCAGGAGGCAGCCAAGCCATTATTCTCTCTCATCATGGATGTTTGTCTCTCTCCTTCTCTCTTCCTCTCCGAAATCAGTAAAAATATATATTTTAAAAAAAGAAAGAAATTGTAGCAAATGGATGGGGTGTGGGGAGAGGCTGGGGAGGCGGAGGGCCACACCTGTGGGGTTGACCTTGAGTCCGGGATGGCCTGTGAGACCCGGGGCAGGAAGCAGCTCCGAACAGAGCAGAGCAGGGCTTCCTGGAGCGTCCCCGCGCTGCCAGGCTGAGCGAGGAGAGGATGGAGGTCACCGGCCGGTTCTCCCGGGGCCCCAGGGAGCTGAGTTCCCAGAAGGGCCCCAGATACCCATCGCGCCCCAGTTCCACCGGAGAATGGGGCTCTCACGGGGCTGGCCGCCGGCCCGGATCACCGGCCCCATCTCGCAGGCTCGCACAGACGGGCTTTGTCCTCCCTCTGAGGGGACGGCTGCCGCTCCCCTGCCCCCAGCCCGGGAGAGGGCATTGGAAGTGGCAGGAGGACGGGGTCTCGCGGGTGAGGAGGATGAAGCCGGTGGCCCACATACCCTCGGCGGCCCCACCTGTCTCCCAAGGCCGCGGGCTGCCCGGGAAGGATGTCAGGGTGCCACCGGGTATGGGGTATCGCGTTCCTGGCGCGGGCAGCGGGCCGCGCTCCGAAATGCTTGCGAAGTGCTTTGCAAAGCGAGGCCGGGCCGCACTGCCGCGCTGAATAAGAGGGAGAAAATAGACTCCTTGGCTCTCGAAGCTGCTCGCTGTAGGGAGGGCTTCTCGGGCTCCTTGGAGAGCGGCTCATTTATTTATTCTCTCTTCCAGGACGGAGTTCCTGCGGAACACTCTCAGGCCAGCGACCCGAGCGGACGCGCAGCCCAGGCGGGGGGGGGGGGGGGGGGGGGGGGGGGGGGGGGGGCTGGGCCCAGGCTGACCTGGCGCGTCCCCTCTGCCCTGGGTCTGTGCCTCCCGGAGGCCCTGTCCCCTCGGAGTCTCCTCCCCCACAAAGCGCCCCCTTCCTCAGCCCCTTTCCACTGCGGCGCCCACGACCCAGGCTCAGCGCCCAAGTTCTCTCAAGGAGAAGGAGCAGGCACCTGCCCGTGGCCCCGGGAAGCCTGTCAAGGGAAAACGGAACAGGTTTCTGGGAATTGAACCGGCTGGCAGGGCTCAGGGGTTGAGCGTCGGCCTAGGAACCAGGAGGTCACGGTTCGATTCCCCGTCAGGGCACATGCCCGGGGTTGTGGGCTCGATCCTCAGTGTGAGAGGGGTGCAGGAGGCAGCCGATCCATGATTCTCTCATCATTGACGCTTCTATCTCTCTCTTCCTCTCTGAAATCAATAAAAATGTATTTTAAAAAATATATGGACCCATGGAGTGAGTATGTGTGTTTCTTGGGGGGTTGGGGGGAGACAAGGATTGTACAAACTGCAGTTGAGGTGACTTAGACAGACCCTGGAAAGTTCTGGTAAGTGTTGTTACTACCCCTGACCCCTGCAGGCCACGGGGCATATGAAACACCGGAATGATTCTCTAGCTCCTGGCAACATTGAGTGCGTGCCCTTCTTCCTGAAGAAACAGTGAGTGCGAGGCTCCGGGAGCTTCCTGCACTCCGGCCCGGCCTCTTTGAGGGAGGCTCACGCTGGGTCTCCAGCCTCTTTTCCACCGCGTTTGGCAGGACTTGTTGGGGATGCCACTGAGTCCATCCGCCAGGCGGGACCACGTGTGTGTGTGTGTGTGTGTGTGTGTGTGTGTGTGTGTGTGTGTGTGTGTGTGTGTGTGCTGGGGCAGGTGTGTCTGAGGCGGGAAACACTGTTTCTGTCCTGCTCCGGCGGGTCTGACCGGTGAGGGGCCTGCTCTCCTTCCCACGCTGATAGGAATCGCCCGGAGGGAGGAGCGCCTCCCGCTTTCAAGCCAGGAAGGGCTCTGGGTTTGTCTGACAGCCGAGCTGAGCTCAGAAGCTGAATGACAAATGCGGTTCCTGGTCTAGCGTGAGAGAAGACAGAAGTCGTTTCTTTCTCTTTTTTCATTTAATATCTTATTTTTAAAGTTTTATTTATTTTTTAAATATACTTTTATTGATTTCAGAGAGGAAGGGAGAGAAAGAAACATCAATGATGAGAGAAAATCATGGACTGGCTGCCTCCTGCACACCCCCTACTGGGATTCGAGCTCATAACCCAGGCATGTGCCCTGACCTCCTGGTTCATAAGTCGATGCTCAACCACTGAGCCACGCCAGTCTGGGTTAATATCTTTTTATTGATTTCAGAGAGGAATGGCGAGAGGGAGAGAGAGACAGAAACATCAATGATGAGAGAGAATCATGGACCGGCTGCCTCCTGTGCACCCCACACTGGGGATCGAGCCCGCAACCCCTGGCATGTACCGACCAGGAATCAAACCCGGGACCCTTCAGTTCAGAGGCCGATGCTCTATCCACTGAGCCAAACCGGCCAGGGCCAGAAGTCGTTTCTTAGGCAAGGGGTCTGTGTGATCTCTTAGAAACAAACAGCCAGCGAGTGACCCAGGAGGTGGGGTTTGGTCTTGTGAACTGGTCTGTGGCAAAACATGACATCCAGCCCTTGGCGGTCACCCGTGCGGCCTTCGCCGGTTCTGGCAGCCTTGCCTGAGGCTGTGTGTAACCCTGGCAAAGGCCACCGTGCTCTGACTGGGAGAGGACAGCAGGGCGACCTGAGGGCCAGGGCCCATTCGTCAGGCGGGTCAGGGGACTGGCAGAGGCTGAAGGAGCTGAGCAACCTTCAGGGCTGCACGACCCACAGGGGAAGCAGCGGGAGGAGGGCTCAGCCCAGGCAGGTCCACGCCCCAGGAGGAGGCCATTGGCCACTGGGAGCAGGGAGCGTCGGGCTGAGGTGGGCTTAGCGCTTTGGGAGCATTTGAGAAGTCACCATAGCATCGCATTGTTGCGATGGACGATGAGATGGAGATCAGGTCTTACATGTCTGAAACATACACATTTAAACATAAGTAACATGTAAAGTGTAACACGTTTACTCATGTGTAATTCGAGTTCATGTTTCTTCAATCAAGAGCGCGGATGTGCACACAGATCTGCTGGAGCAGGTCTGAGGGCTCTTCTGGCCAAAGCGAGTCCCATCTGGAAAGGTGGGAGAGAGGGAAATGTGTGTGTCAGGGATGTTTTTAGGGGATTCCCATGTGAAAGATGGTGTGTGCTCTCATTTTGAAAACATGTTCAGCTGCTAAAAACCAGACCAAGCCCTGGTGGGCAGGCTCACTCGGTTGGAACCTCGTCCTGTTCACCAGAAGGTTGCAGGTTCGATTCCCAGTACGGGCACATACCTAGGTTTTGGATTCAATTCCCTGGTCAGTTGGGGTGTGTGTACAGGGGGCAACCGGTGATGTTTCTCTCTCACATGGATACCTCTCTCTCCCTCCCTCCCTCCCTCTCTCTCTCTCTCTCAAAATCAATTAAAAAAACATACCCTCAGGTGAGGATTTTAAAAAATCACGTTGTGATTAGGGGAGGGGGGGAAGAGGGCCTGGAGGGGATAAATGGTGATGGAAAAATAAAAACTGTTTTTTGGTTAATCCTCACCCGAGGATATGTTTTCCCTTGATTTTTAGAAAGTGGGAGGGAGGGAAGGAAGGAAACATTGATGTGAGAGAGACACATCGATTGGTTGCCTCCCACTCGTGCCCTGACCCGGCCGGGAATGAACCTGCAACCAAGGTTCCTGCCCTTGACCCACAATCAAATCCGAGACCCGACGCTCTGCCGCTGAGCCACACAGGCCAGGGCTAAAGTAAATTGTTTAAAACGCAAGGACCAATGCAGGAGGCCGAAGCACATCCCTCTTAGCCCATTTGTTCCCCCTTCATCTCTTGGCAAAGTCTCACCGTGGAAAGAGAGCCATTTTGGGGAAGATGCCAGTGAGTGGGCATTTGACCTCTGACCTACATTAAATGCCGAGCGAATGCAATTCCTATCGGAGCCCCAGGACAGATGCCATCGGTGGTGCCCCCTTTCGTCGTGAGGAAAGAGGGCAGTCAGGCCGGGCGCTGTCTCTGGAGACCTTCCCCAGGGCCAGCCCCAGGCGCAGAACGTCCGACCGTCCATCCGTCCATTCCAGGGAGCAGAGGGAACCGCCTTGTGGTGAGACCTCAGGGGACCAGGAAGGCTCCCTCCCCCGACGTACTTTCCCCAGGTGGCCGGACAGTACCTGGCGCCCACCCTCAGGCCCACGGAGCGGAGTGCTGCCTGGCGGGCCTCCCGATCACCACGCGCTGCTCTGTAGAGCGCCCGGTCACGGGAGCAGGGGCCTGCCTGGCCGGTGAGGGGTGTCGTGACCCAGCGGGCTGTTTCCTTCGAGTGCTTACAATTTATTTGTTTTTTTCTTTTTTAAAAAATATTTTCTTATTGATTTCAGAGAGGAAGAGAGAGAGACAACCATCAATGATGAGAAAGAATCATGGATCGGCCGCCTCCTGCCACCCCACACTGGGGATTGAGCCCGAAACCTGGGCATGTACCCTGACCGGGAATGGAACCATGACCTCCTGGCTCATAGGTCGATGCTCAACCATGGAGCCACGCCGGCTGAGCCAAGTGTTTACAATGTATAGTAGAAATGTTCGTGTCCCACCCGTGCCTCTCAGCCATTCGTCCATTCATCCAGGAGGAATTAACTCACATCAGGTAGAACACCACCAAAATCTAGTTAACATTGACGCTGTTAAATTAATGAGATAGCATTGTATAAAATGAAGCAGGCGAAGGAAGAAGTAATTTACGCCGTTCCAGAGACGAGCAGGCGCAAACAGAGCCACGAGATGAGAGTATTCCGGGGCAGAAATCGCTAAGCGGCCGGCTGCTGAGCCCCACTATTTCCAGACCCATCGGGCAGGTGACACTCTGTCTTGAACCCCTCCTACGGCCTCAAAGAAGCCACCAGTGTACCAGGTAACTCCCTGTCAGCAGTGGCCCAAATGAGGCCTAAAGTCGTGAAAATATGCCCTGTATTTCATCTTGTGAAGTCCAGGTTTGCCTTGATCGAATCAGACGAACCTCAAAATGGCAGCTCTAAGGAGAACCCTCCTTCTTGGCTTTCCTCAGTAACTCGCCTCCTAGGTGGGCCCCTGTCCTCTGCCTCCAGGTATAACCTGACACTGCAAATACTGTTGGAGAAATGCCTGCCACCACCAATTCCTGTGCGATCCTCAGGAAGGCACCCAAGTTCAAGTGCCGTGTGTGGGCTTTGTGGGTCAGCTATCGGGTAGGATGGCTTGTGGCTCAAGAAAAAGAGGCTTTTCCCTATCCGGACCTCAACAGACACTGTTTGGATTTACTATGGTCCCAGGAAGACCGCGGCCACAGTGAGCGAAGAAGGATTCGGGGGAGAACAGTAGCCACACGGCCAACGGCAGCCACAGCGCCCGTGGGGCGGAGGGTGGGAGTCAGCAGCTTGCACGGGCCGGAGGCCATGCACGGGCCGGAGGCCATGCACGGGCCGGAGGCCATGCACGGGCCGGAGGCCATGCACGGGCCGGAGGCCATGGGAGAAAGCTGCGCGCTGCCCGGGGACAGCCTGCTGCAAACCTGCCCGCGGAAGCCCTCCTAGCGGCGGGGAGGCTGAGCCGACGGAGCCGGTTCCGGGGGCGGGTGCTAATATGTAAAAAGTAACTTTTGTTTGTTCCCACGTGGGATGCTGTTTCTAGAGGGTTTCACGTGGAGCTCTACTCAGGGCTGAAAATGTCAGGCGCCGGCGCTGCTCAGGTGTGCACAGCGAGCGTGGCCACCCAGGATCCGGGAGTGGCATCCCCTGTGGATTCTGTTGAAAGAGGAGAAAGTGGAGTCCCGAGTAGCTTCCAGGTGAGAACACCGGGGCTTGCTTTTCAGCTGAAAACAAACCTTTGAAACGAGCCCCGCTTTGGGGCGGGGGGGAGAGAAGAGCAGCTCGACCCTAAGGGAGGGGCTTGGGCCCGGCCTCCTTCAGGATGGGGTGCCCGGGCGGCCGCCAGAAAGGCAGCGGGCAGGGCCCGGGGAGGCGCTGAGCGAGCCTGGCCACCGCGGCGGGCGGGGCGGCGGCCCGGGTCGCCTTCCCGGCCCCGCGACCCCTCGGGCCCCGGACCAAGCTCCCGAGCCAGGAAGCCAGGGTCCCGCAGCGGCCGTCGATCCTCCCGTTTGCGGGGCGCGAAGCGTGGAGCACAAGCGCCCGCCGCCGCCGCCGCCGCCGCCGCCGCCGCCGCCCCGCAGTGCCCGCGCCTGCGCGCCAGTGCGCACGCCCCTGCGCCTGCGCGGGAAGCCCCGCCCCCGGCCCCGCGCGGGGCCGCGCCTCCATGGCGGCCGCCGCAGTGAGAGGTATTTAGCGGGAGCGCGCGGCGGGCTCGAGGACGCGCGGGCGGCGGCGGCGGCCGGGGGGAGCCAGGGCGGCCGTTGCGGGGCGCGCTCTCGAGCGGCGGCGGCGGCGGCGGCCCAGCGAGTCCGGCGGGTGTCGGCGCGGCGCGGAGGCGGGGGCTGCCCGCGGCGGCGGGGTCGGCGGCGGCGACGGGGCGCGTGTAGCCGGGGCCCGGGTCCCAGGCGCGCCCTCCGCCCTCAGGTAAGTGCAGTCCGGCCTGGAGGGAGGAGCCGCGCGGGGCCCTCGGGGAGGAGGCCCGGCGGGCCCCGCCGTGTCGGCGGCGGGAGGGCGCGGCAGCCCCCGGCCGGCGCCTTTGTCCGGGCCTCGCGGCCGCCGAGCGCCGCCCCCCGCCCCTCCCTCCGCCCGCCCGCCCCCGCGCCCCGGGCCCGCCGGCGGCGGTGGGGAGGGGGCCCGCGCGGCCGGGAGGGCGGGGAAGGGCCTGCTCGCCGCGGGTCGGCCCCGCGCGCCCGGGAGGCGGGCCCGGCGGGGGAGGCGGCCCGGCGCCGGTCTTTGTTGCGAAGGGTCCGGGTGCGCGGCCAACATGGCGGAGGTCAGCTGAGCGCGGCCGCCCGCCGCCCGCCTGGCCTGCATTGTGCGCGGGGAGAATGCGGCCGCCTCCCTCGTTTGTGGCGTCGGCGGGAGGTCGCGCCCGCCGCTCGCCGGGGAGGCTCCGGCTGCTGATCGTGCGCCTCGGTGTCCCCCTGCCGCGCGTCTCGGGTACTTTGGGGCCCTTCCTCGACTCTCCCGGGTGTGCGACTTGGGCAGGTGGGGTCCCTGGGCCGCGGGGCTGCGCGAGTGTCCGTCCCCGCCCCTGGAGAGGTGCAGGGTCTGCGCGCTGACAGCCGAGGTGTGCGAGTCGGGAAGACCCGGTCGTGAGCCGAGGTGTCAAAGTCACCGCAGCCGTGAGCGCGGGTGTAGGACGGCGACCGGGTTGCGCGGTCAGGGCTGTTGGACACGGACCAGCCCGGCGACCTCGCCTGGCCAGGGTGGGAACTCTGCCGAGCACTTGGTGTTGGGAGTGCGCACTCGGTGGTCGGACCGCCCGCTTGGGTTCCAACCCTGCCCCACCGGTTTGTGACCTTGGGCGAGAGACTTAACCTCGCTCTGCCTCCTCCTCCTCTGCGAAATGGGTCAGGACGGCTCCTCCCCCCGGGACTCCCGGCTGGGAAAGGGATGCGACGGGGCTGAGGGCCGGGAGCCGGGCTCCGGGGGGCGCGCAGTGCACGCGCGCTGCGGGGCTGCTGCTACTGTTGCTAAACTTGGGCGGCTCTCGGGCTGGCGGGGCCGTGGGAAGCGCGGGTGCACGGGCCGGAATTGGTGGAGTGACGCTGTAAGCGGCTCGTTCTCGGGTTTTTCTTTTGGTGCCTTTTGTTGTTAGACATGAAAAGAAGAGGCTGAGAGGGCCAGGTTGACAGGTGCGCGGAGACGGTGGGAGTTAACTTTCTCTGGGAAGCGGGTGGGATAGGGCCCTGCGCGCCGGGATTTAAACCGCACGGAGTAAAAGGAGGGCCTGGAGCGCTCGTACAGGGTCGGGGACGGAGGTAACTGACCCGGAGCCGCGCAGCAGTGCGTCCCTGGCGCGAGGTGTCCGGTCGCCATCCCTGTGGGACATTCCTGAAGAGCAGAGCCTGGGGATCCAGTCCGCGTCCGCAGGTTTCCTCCAGGAGGCGAGGGCTCCGCTGGGGAGGAGAGGGTCTGGTCAGCTGTTAGGAGGACTCTGGGACCCGTAGGTTTTGAGAATTAAAGTGGATTAAACAAAGGGTGTAGTTTGTTTTTTGTGGTGGTGGTGGTTCTGGAAATTAAAGATAAGACTTTTGTGACCTGGAACGGTTAGTTGCAGCCCGAGTTTGCTTTGCCACATGTTTTCTTTCTATTCTTGACTTGGCCTGCCTCCTGGCACCTTTACAGCGCGATTTAGCCGCATTTAGTAATATTTTCTACTGAAGTGAATAGATGTGGAACTTCTCAGGATAAGTATTCCACAGACTACAAATTCTGAAACAAGTTTATTTCAGTTTAACTTAATATCGGTTGCCTCTAAGCTCTGGGAAATTCTCACAAAACTGCTGTAGAGCAATACTCTTTGCTCTCTGTCATTAAGAATATTGTAACCAGGCTAAAATTAATTGGAGTTACAAAGGGGATGTCTAGCTGTGGCAGCAATGACATAATTGAGAATCGGGCTTTCTTTCCAGTGTTTTGAAAGCAGGTCTTACATAACAGGCAGCGCAGTAAGTTTAGTAACCTGGCCGAGGGACCACTTACATTGGAAAGCAGTGGGTTTACTCAGTTTCTAACGTTGGGAGGTTTTTCCTTCTTCCAGAAACCTGTTACAGGCTTTTATTATAATTACGGATTTTCTGTATACCCCTTGTAAAATGTTCTGGATATTTTTGGTATAGACCTCACTACAAGCATAATTAATATATGAAACCCTAGCCTTCCCACCGCTCCCTCCACCCCTCTCCAAAAAACAAAACCTGGGATAAAATCTTGCTCTTCATAATGTTTCTTGAATGGGTTCCTCTCAGTAGCGATTTCTGTAATGCGCTGTGAGTGAGTGGGTTTCCGTGGGTGCAGTGACGGGCACCTGTGCAGGAGGGCAGGTGTGCCTGCTGCTCTGACCCATCCTGTCCGTGTGCCGGGACACTCGGAGCGCGTTGCTTGTTGAACTCTGGACTCACACGTTCTCTTGCCTGTAGGTCATCTTTAAATGACTTCATTTTTAGAAGCAGTTTTAGATGCGCAACAAAAAGAAGGGACTGAGATTCCCAAGCGCCCCGTCCCCTCACAGCGTCCTACTCTCAGCTCCTCCACTTTTATGTATTAGTGGTGGTTTGTTACAATTGACGTAACTGCACTGACACACGTTATCACCCAAGTCCGTGCTTTACATTCCGCTTCACTCGCAATATTGTATATTATGAAGTTGACAAGTGCAACGTAAGATTGCACTTTTATGTATTAGGGCACTGCTTCTACTGTTGGGTTATCTCAAATCTGGCTCTCCCCCCCATTTTCACCTTTACACTCAGTCCTTCTCTTCTGCCTCTGAGTGGCCTGCCTGCTTTGGGTCTCGGTCTAACACACTGACTAAGGTGTCAGGATAGGGCTCCGAGGTCTCTCATATGGACGAAGGACACAGCCCCCGAGCTGCTCTCCTGTTGCTTCCCTGCCATTCCCCCTGTGCTTGCAGGTGCCAATATGTGCCCTGTTTCCTCTTCCTGCTCAGCTCCAATCTCAGCCTAGACCCCACTCGGTTCCTCCGGACCCCCCCCCCCCCCCCGACTGGGGTGCCCTCTCTCCGCGTGGTCCCCTGTAACATGTTCCCCTGAACTGGAGGTTTTTCTGTACTCCCCGCCCCTCGCCCCCAATAGACCGCGGTCTCTGTGGGGACCTTGTCTGTCCAGTTAGCGTTGTCGGGCAGGCCGGCGGCGTGCAGTAGGTGTTGGTCGAATGGCTGATGCCTTCACACTGCCCTTCACATGCTCTTCCACCTCACCCGCCTGGCCCCCGGGTTCTTTTAGTTTCTGGAACATGTCTGCACCTTTGCCCATGATTGTTCTCCATCTCTCCATCTGTGCCCCTCGGGCAGGTGAGGCAGCTGTCTCCACGCCGTGGTTCCCACGTGAGAGCAGTTACCAAGTCTGTGGCCCTCCGCCGTGTCCCCCGACGGAGTGGCTCTGGAGAGTGAGCCCTCCGGGACCTGGAAGGGCCCTTGGCTCTGTCACTCAGCAGTTTGTGACTTTAAGCCCCTGAAAGCAGGGACAGTGCTTGCTTTGCGTCTAAAGGCACAGTGCAAAGAACGCGCTTAATTCATTCTAAAACCACTTGAGTAAGTTACTAAATTTCTCTAAATATTAGCACACGTACGCTAATGGGGGGCAGGAACAGGATGACCATTGTGATGGTCCCATAAGGAGTCCAGTGCTGAATCTAGGCGCTGGGCAGGGGACCTGCTGTGGGGGGTGACGCCGCCCACTGAAGGAGCAGGCAGGCCCTGAGGCGGGAGAGACGGAGCCTGGAGCCCAGAGAAGAGCTGGAGCCAGTGGGTGGGTGGCGGGGGGGGAGAGCGAGGCAGAGGCAGTGGCGAGGAAGCACCGAGAAGCCGCCAGAGAAGGTTTTAGAGGAGGAGCCTCACCCTCTTGTAACTCGGGAGCCCTGGCTGCTTGGGGAAGGTCAGGGAGGCGTGGCCTGCGCCCTGGATGGAGGAGTGGCAGGGATGAGGAGGGAGGTGGATGGGCTCCACGTGTGTTGGAGGCAGAATGAATGGGACTCGCCGATGGGTTAGGTCTGGGGGTGAGGGGAGCCAGGGATCCAGTGGTTTCTGGTGTGAGCCACTGTGCGGGTCCGGGTGCTGTTGACCAAGACAGGAAAGACTAGAAGGTGCGGGTGGGGGGGGGGGGCACAGAGGGCGGAGACAGAAACCTGAAGTTCTGATTTGTGGAGCTGAGTAACTAAGACATCAGAATGATGGGGAGGTAGAAGGCAGCTCTGTGGCCACAGGCCGGATGGGAGACAGCATGTGTGGGTGTCGGAGAGTAGAATGCAGGGTAGAGAAGGGAGAGGTGGATGCCAGAGAAGGGGTGTAAAGGCCGTGAAGTCTCCAGAAGGTGAGAGGACAGTGCCCCGCGCCGCGTGCAGGTCCTGTTCCGCCCGATGCCGAAGGAAGAGCACTGTGGCTCCTGCCGGGAGCATCAGGGTGGGGGTGGGGGTAGGGGTGGGGCGGGGGAAGGAGAGCATCCTGGTTAGTGTAGCAACAACTCCTCAGGGGTCATGGCCGAGTCTGGGCCGACCTACCTCTCCACTCGCTTAAGAAGGCAGCTTTTACTGACTTTGTTTTCACACTTCTCAGTCAGACTCATCCTTACAAAGCAGCTTCTTTATCGTCCCCTTTGAAGGAAATACAGCTAAAAACCACCCGTCTCCTACCGCCCAGATAGCTGGCCTGCGTCATTTCTGGGGGCCGGCTTCCTGATCGCTCACGCCCGCCCTGCACCTCCCCTGCAGGTCCTGTTCAGAACTTGCCACAGGAGGCCTCGCGATGCATGTCCCAACGGCCTATTTCTCCAGGTAAAACTTAGTTGTAAGGAGCAGTATTAACGTCCTGCTGCCGCTGTGACATCACATGCTCGGGGTCAGGGCTGCGGTAGGATGTGGCCCTCTCTGAGGGCATGGTGTGCCTGCTGCTGTAGCATTGGTGAGCTAGGAGGCGATGTAAGCACAACATGATGTATGTATCAGAGAAGCCAGGCATGCGGTTATGACTAATCAGAAATTCTCCCTCAGCCAGTTAATAAGAGGAGCAGGTTCCCACATGAAATCGAGACTAAAAGCTCATCTCCTTCTACTGCATGTGGAATGGCAAAGCAATGGCCAGATGCTCTGAAATCACTAAGACAACACTAAAGACTGAATCTCAACTGTTCTTGTGTAGGTTGAAAGCTGTTTAAACTCCATCCCAGTCTGGGCTGGAGGTATATTCTCTGGGAAGGGTAGGTGACTAGTGCGCTCCTGGGCAGCTGTGGGCTTCTGCTTCCTTTGGCCCCTCGAGCTGGTCTTAGTGGATTGCAGTTTTGTGAAAAGTTAAGCTCTTTGTAAAGCCAGCGTAGAAAAGTATCGTTCCTGGTTGAGAAAGTCCTTTACGGCTCACTGCACTAGAAACCAGTTAAGTGGCAGCTGATCGTCGCAAACACGCTTGGTCACCTGTCCACGCGGAAGGCACCTCTGCATGGCCAGCCTGGGCCTCCAGGGCTAGGCCTCCATCGAGGTGATGAGCCAGGCAGTCCTGCTTTGGAGGCCTCAGGCGAACACCTGTCTTGGGACTTGGATCTCCTCTGATAAACATGTTACCCACCTTCCTTAATCCAGACAAAAGCCACCCGAGGCTGGAAATGTCCCAGCTTTACAGTTTGGGGGACGGGGGGAGAGGGGTGGTGCGGGGGGGTGGCTGGGCTTGAATGCAAGTGTAGGCGACTCTAGAGCGCTCTGCTCTTGCTGCCCCAACGCACTCGCTGGGAAGTCTATGCGTAGATGGACTTGCAGATGCGCTGGGAGGGTCCTTTGGAAGTTTGGGGAAAAGGGAAACTCTTTGCTCAAGGAATCGGTACCCCCTTTGCTTGTCCTATGCCTTTGGGGTCTGCCTTAATTGTGTTTGGAAAGAGTTTCTCTGCCTAAAGCATTGCCAGTCTCCACTCAGAATCCGAGGCCTGTCTGAATGCATATATTGGAAGCTAAGATGTAGGTAATAATTTATACTTGTCAGCAAGCTACCAGTACATTCTCCTGATGGCGCTTTAGGTACGGAGGCTGCGGTGGCGAACACACTGTTGATAGGGTGGCGGCGATGGAGCTGAGATCTGCTGGGAAAGGGGTGGTGCCAGCCAGGCCCTGCCCGAGGCCGCCTGCGGGTCTGGAGGCCGCCCCAGCGGCTCTAATGACAGGCTCTGCGCGCCGCTGACGCAGTGCCAGCGGAGGCGGGCTCTGGGCCAGGGCAATGCTGACAACAAAACAAGCTGCTCTGGCTAATGAGGCCGTTCAGGACGGCTTTCCCGGGGTGGGAGTAGCCTGTCGGCGTGGAGGCTGAAGTGGGAGTCAGTGGTGTGTGTGTGTGTGTGTGTGTGTGAATGGAGAAGCGAGTTAGAACTGTGTGTGTGTGTGTGTGTGTGGAGGCTGAAGTGGGAGTCAGTGGTGCGTGTGTGTGCGTGTGTGTGTGTGTGTGTGTGGAGGCTGAAGTGGGAGTCAGTGTGTGCGTGTGTGTGGTGTGTGTGTGTGTGTGTGTGTGTGTGTGTGTGTGTGAATGGAGAAGCGAGTTAGAACTGAGGAACCGCCCGCGCCGGGTCAGTAGTTGCGGGCGGGGAGCTCGCTCTTACCCGGAGCGCCGCGGGGGCGGGGAAGGGGCTGTCCTGCCACGGTGCCCGCAGCCTGCAGCTCAGCTGGCAGCCACGCATCCCACCCTGAACCTAAGCTAGCTGGGGAGACTCCCGGGGTCTAGGGGTGGCCCCACTGGGTGGGAGGGGCACGGTGCAGAGCCGGAGTCGCCCTGGGCCGGGCGGAGCCTGCGGGCCTCCCCCGCCTCACCGCGCCCCACCCTCCCCGGGGCCCCGCCCCGCAGGGCCTCTGGGGCCGCCCGCCGGCTCCCTGGTTCCTTGTCCCGGCTGGAGCCCGCTTCTCCGGCTGCGCCCGGCCTGCCCGGCTCTAAAGGGCTCTTCCCCAACCACCTCCGAGCCGGCCTTCCCAGGGTGCGCGCCGCGCACCTCCCGCCACCCTGCCCCGACAGGCTGGAGCCTGCCCATGGGTCTGGGGAGGGGACGCTGCTGGGCGGCGCCGCGATGGCGGCCGCGTTGTGGAGCCACAGGCGAATTTGAGCTGGGGAGGTGCAGCCCGCGGCTTGTGGGCCAGGAGAGGCCTCCCTTCCCGGCCGCCGTAGCCTTCGCCGGCGCCTCTGAGGAGCGGGGAGCGCATGGAGGGGCACCCCCCGGGGCTTGCTGACCGCCTCCCCGACGCGCAGGAGCGGAAGCTGCTCAGGAGGGCCCTGCCGCGCTGCCCGCCTCCGGGGGGCTGGCTGCCTGGCTCCCATGCCCGGGAAGTGCGCCTCGCCCAGCCTGCACTCCTGGAGGGGCGCCTTGCTCACCTGCTTGCCAGCCGCTGGGACCAGGAGGAGAAAAGGTACATCTTGGCCTTTAAGAGACCCGGTTGCTTAAACGGAACCGGGCCGTGGTGAGCCGGGGCTCTGATTGGAGGACGGGCTGCAACCCTCCGCTCACTAGCTCCCCCTTCAGGGTACACCGTGCCCTCCGCGGAGCGCCCAGGCACCGGCTCCGGGCTGTGGGTTCTTTTCTGGCTGAGGAGGCGGCTGGTTCCACCTTTGGAGCTGGGAGGTCCTAGCAGCTGCGATCAATGCAGTGCCTCCCTTCACAAGAAACACGGCGGCATTCACCTGCCTCCACTTTGCACAGGGTTTTAAATTGTGCTCCCACAGCGCTGGGAAAAGGAGGTCCATTGGAACTTGAAGCTGAACTGTTGCTCCACTGCTTGTAGGCCAGCAGTTCCACAGGGTCTTTGCTGTTGGTTACATCAGGTTGAAGACACCGAGGTGACTGACCCCCTGTGGTGAGCGGGTTCAGGTCAGTGATTGAGAGGCGTAGGTGGCTTAGCCTTTTGCCAAAGGAGCCCCTTTCCAATGGTCACGTTACTCACTTAAGGGAACAGCGCACAGGGGACCAGGAAGCAGGCATGTGGCCCTCACTGGGCATCTTGGCAATGCTGCCAGCATTGTTTTACGCTGACCGCAGCGTGGGGCCATCGTGGGCCCTGGAACCTCCTTTGCACTCACTCCTGCGGGGCTGGGCCCTGGCTGTTGGGGCCTCAGACGAAGAGCACTGACCGCGTTGTCCTGACTCTACGCGAGGGCTGCGCTCTGCCGGCATTCTGCTCCACTTTCGTTTCCTTGAACTTAGAATATTTTTGTGACAGCGGGCTTGATCTCTTTTTTACGCCCTCATCCCCTAAGTTAAGGTGTAGACTGGAGTAATACAGAACCCCAAGTGGCATTTACATGGTCACATTGGTAGCCAGCATTGCTTTTTTTCCTTTTCTTTTTTTGTTAGCAGCATTGTTTTCAAAGGTAAATTCTTTGCAACAGAATAACAGTTATAATTGAGACATTAACTTTGAGGCATTCAATTTTAATTTAGTAGAAATATGGCTGATGTAGTTAATGGTCTGCACTCTCCGGCCAGTAGGCTGGTCTTCTGTCGCTGAACCCAAGACACAGGTCGATTCCTGGGGAAGGTGCTGTCTTATCGTTCACGCAGCCCGAGTGCCGCCACACTGCTGGCCGTGTGTCCCAGGTGACAGTTCTGCCTCCAGCGGTTGGGCTGTGCTGTTTCAGCCCGGGCACAGGGAATTCTTTACCTGGGACCCCCCACCCCGTGCTGTGTGTCTGTTGTTTTCATCTTTCCTCTGGGACTTCAGCAACTTCCGTTTCTCAGTTGCTTGGAGTCCAGGTTGTATTTCAGCCTTCCCTCCACCAGGGCATCCAAAGGTGGATTTCACTTTCCCTTTTAGTAAGAAAGGGAATTCTGTGTGTTCTGGAACATTGTGAAGAGAGAATTCATCCAGCATATAACTCCTAATCAAAACGCATATTTTATATGATTACCTTTTTTAACCATTTGTTTCCCTCGTTTTGCTCACAGTAAATTTTGCATGAGCCCTGGCCGGTTGGGATAGAGCATCGGCCTGGGGACAGAAGGGTCTCAGGTTCGATTCCGGTCGAGGGCACATGCCTGGGTTGAGGGCTCGATCCCTAGTAGGGGGCGTGCAGGGGGCAGCCGATCAATGATTCTCATTATTGATGTTTCTCTCCCTTCCTCTCTGAAATCAATAAAAATATCTTAAAATTTTTTTTTTTTTGCATGAAACACATGACTTTGTGAAAAGTTACAACGATGATGAGTTTTCTCCTTCCTCCTCTTACTTTATTTATGTTTCTGTTTTAGAAATGAGCCGCCAGACTGCGACAGCGTTACCGACTGGGACCTCCAAGTGCACACCGTCCCAGAGGGTGCCTGCCCTGACGGGCACCACCGCGTCCAACAATGACCTGGCCAGTCTCTTTGAGTGTCCTGTCTGCTTTGACTATGTGCTGCCACCCATTCTTCAGTGTCAGAGCGGACACCTTGTCTGTAGCAACTGTCGCCCAAAGCTCACGTGTTGTCCAACCTGCCGGGGGCCCTTGGGATCCATTCGCAACTTGGCGATGGAGAAAGTGGCCAACTCAGTCCTTTTCCCTTGTAAATACGCCTCTTCCGGGTGTGAAATAACTCTGCCACACACGGAAAAGGCAGACCACGAAGAGCTCTGTGAGTTCCGGCCTTACTCCTGCCCGTGCCCCGGCGCGTCCTGCAAGTGGCAAGGCTCGCTGGATGCGGTGATGCCCCACCTGATGCACCAGCACAAGTCCATCACCACCCTGCAGGGGGAGGACATCGTCTTCCTCGCCACAGACATCAACCTCCCCGGGGCTGTGGACTGGGTGATGATGCAGTCCTGCTTCGGCTTCCACTTCATGCTGGTCTTGGAGAAGCAGGAGAAGTATGACGGGCACCAGCAGTTCTTCGCGATCGTGCAGCTGATAGGAACGCGCAAGCAGGCGGAGAATTTTGCTTATCGACTCGAGCTAAATGGTCACAGGCGGCGATTGACTTGGGAAGCCACTCCGCGATCTATTCATGAGGGAATCGCAACAGCCATCATGAACAGCGACTGTCTAGTCTTTGACACCAGCATTGCACAGCTTTTTGCAGAAAATGGCAATTTAGGCATCAATGTAACTATTTCCATGTGTTGAAGTGGCAATCCGACATTTTCTGGCCAGTGTTTAAACCATTGCGTTCACTTTCACAGAGAACAGGCCACCTCCGCCTGCCCCGAGACTGTCGGTAGGTGGCGCTAGTCCCATGAAGGTGAATAAACGGAAAGGCTGTTCAATACAGGAAACGGCTGCATGTAGTAACACTAATATATTTAAAATAAGTCAACAGTAAACCACTGAAAAAATATATATATATACACCCAAGATGGGCATCTTTTGTATTAAGAAAGGAAGCATTGTAAAATAATTCTGAATTTGTGTTTGTTGTAGATTGAGTGTACTGTTGAAAAATACTTTTGTTTCTGGGTGTGAGTGTGGGTGCGTGTGCGTGTGTGTTTGGTTTTTTCCCCCCTTTAACTGACAAGCCATGTTGAGTGGTCTTGGGCCACTGCTTCCCCTCTTTTGAGTCAATACATAGTGCTGCTGTGTGTGTATATATTTTTGTGTGTATTTGCTAATTTTTATTAATTCTAGTTTTTCATTAAATAAATTTGACTTTCTTTTCTGTAATTCAAGCTTTTCCCATCTTTTTTTGTACCTTTTTTAAAGTTAGTGTTTTTTTGATATGCATAATTGTTTAAGGTAAAGTTTATACATATGTGTTCCATACATATTTTTTCTCCCCATTAATCAGTTCATTAGAAATACTTTAAATTCAGCCATCTTGTGAAGATACGCGTTCCAGAAAGGAGAGGGAACATCGGAAGGAAGATCTGAAGCTACTTAATGCACCTACAAGATGGTTGGTCGGTCGGTCTCTCTCTCTCTTTTTTCCAGTTGAGTCACACCTTCAAACTTATTCTTTCAAAGGTAGTAGGATATACTGATTTTTTAAAAATATTGATAAATCAGCCCCCCCAATATCTTGGACAAATCACATGTTTAAAATTTGTTCTCTCATATTTATTGGTTTTACAAAAGAAGGCATCATCTCACACAGTATTTGTAATTAAAAGTAAAGCATTTGTTTAAAAGACAGTTTGCAAAAAAAATGTTTTTGTTCTTTTATAATTCTCATTAAAAGAATATCTGGCAAATTAAAAACTCTTTGTGTTGCTTTAGCTCTAAGTTGATTAAAATCCAAAGCTGTTTTCTTGTCCAATTCTGTGCTTTACAGCAGAAATCAGTGTGCAGTTTTGAAATGCAAGAATTTTATTGTAAAGTACAGCACAGGCCACAGCGAGCCCCAGGTCCCGACTCGCCCTCCCGGAACCCTGGGATCTACCAGCAGGGCCGGGCACAGTGCGTAACGTGCAGACCCCATGCTCATCCAAGAACTTGCAGTGTCCTGACGTACCTGTCCTTCCGGTTTGGAATAGAAGACTGGAGCCCATTACTGGCTGGAATAATCCTTTGGAATGGACGGTATTTCACACTGCGTTCTTAGTCTCCACAGCACACTGACGTGGTGCATTGGGTAAGGAAAGCTATGGCCCAGGAAGCTCCCGCCTGACCTGGTTGTCCTAATCCTGGGTGAGTCGGGAGAGAGAAGTGGAGAGCCTGCAGACAGGGAATCGGCACAGGCAGGAGGGACAGGGGAGGCGGCGGGTCAGGATGACCACCGTGGGGACTAGCCTAGAAAGGTTGGTGGCCTCCCGCTGGGGACTGGACTTTGTAAGGTGCCAGGCATTTGGGGCTGGCGTGTTTCTAACGTGTGCTAACACGGGCTGCTCTGCCTGCGTGATGTTGTGTGTGCTGCTTCCCTCCGCTACGCAGGGACGTGTGGGCCGCCTCAGAGCAGTACTCAACCTGAAAACTTCATTTCCACAAAGACTAACCGGCTGTGTTCTCACCTTTGCCCAGTGCCCCCTCCACATCGACGGGGATCTAAGGTCATGGTCTCTACCAGTCGTTCGTGACCTTGACTGGGCGTCTGAATCACCCGAGGCTCGCAGAACAGATGTGGGTGGGAGGTCTCTGGTGGGGCTGGAGAGTGGATGTTTCTAGCAAGTCCTGAGGTGGCAGATGCTCTGTCTGGGGCCACAATGGGAACCGCGCTCCACCTTCCCAGGGACAGAGATCACCAAAGACAGAAGAAGTCAATGCTATCTATTTATTAGAATCTCCGGAGCAGCACGCCCCGTGGTGAGGCTCGCGCCTGCTAATCGGCTCACGGGAAGGGACGTCTTGCTTACCCGCGGGTGTGAACAGCCAGCCCTGCCAATGCCCTGGTGCTTCAGGACTAAGCGCCCGAGATGAGCTCTGAGCCTACAGTTTGCTATTTAAGAGGCCAGGTCTGGTCTTGACCGAGAAGCCCCCGTCGAAGGCAGCGTTGAGGACTTCATCCAGGCAGCTCGCCGTGACGAAGCTCAGGTCGCGGCGCACGTTGCCCGGGATCTCCTCCAGGTCCTTCTCGTTCCTCTGAGGGAGGATGACGCGCTTCAGGCCCGCTCTGTGCGCGGCCAGCACTTTGTCTTTGATGCCACCCACCTGTGGAGGAAGGACACGCAGGTGGTGACCTCAGCTGTGCAGGAAGCCCCGGCCCAGCACCTTCACTGCTGCTTTAAAATATCCAGATCACCTCCCGTCTGTCACACGTGAGCTGGGAAAGCTACTGAAAAGGTTAGTAAACAGTTAATTCTCTTGGTTTCAATTAGTGTGAGAGTACATCCTTTTAATGGGGGAAGATTCCAGTTTTCTTCTGTCCATGTTCCTGTCTGTTGTCAAGGTCTGCAGGCACGGCTCACCGGTGGGCTGATTCGGAAAAAGCCTTGTGCTAGTTGACCAGACACCCACCCGCAGAGCTCACTTGTGCGCCAGGGAGACGCCTGCTACACAGGTTAGCACAGGACCGCTGGGCCACCCCAGGAGGAAACAGGTTCCCACGACCTAGGCTCTGTGGCTTTAAAAGATGTCCACAAAAAGCAAAAACACACGAAGACATGGAGGCTAAGTAACATGTTCCTAGGCAATGGATGGGTTCATGAGATCAAGGAAGAAATGAAAAGATACCATGAAACATGAAAATGAGAACACAACCCACAGTCTATGGGACGCAGGGAAAGCCGTCCTCAGAGGGGAAGTCATAGCATTACAGCTCTACCCTGAGAAAAAGAAGATCTCAATTTAACTCTACACTTAGAGGAACTGAAAAAGAACAACAAACAAAGCCCAAAGTGAGTAAAAGAAAGGAAACGATAAAGAGCGGAAGTACACGAGAGACCCCTGAGACCAATGGCTGGTTCTCTGAAGAGATAAACAAGATAAATCTCCAAACAGACTCATCGAGAAAGAGCCCAAAGCAAGCCAGAGATGAAAGAAGTGACAACTGACACCAAAGAAAGGCAAAGGAGCGAACAAGGAAACATGATGAACTATGCGCCAGTACAGCCGACCATCTGGACCAAATGGGTACATTCCTAGAAACATAACTTCCTCCAAAACTGGATCAGAAGCATCAGAGAATTGAAATGGACAAATTACGAGTGAAACTGGAGCAGTAATTAAAAGCTCCCAACAAAGAAAAGCCCTGGACCAGATTGGCTTTACAGGTGAATTTTACCAAACTTTCCAAGAAGAACTAGCCCCTATCCTTCTCAAACTATTCCAAAATATTCAAGAGGAGGGAAGACTTCAAGTTCCTTTTACCAAGCCAGCATTATCCTAATTCCAAAACAAGGTGAAGGATAAAATCACAGGGTCATATCAACAGGTGCAGGAAAGTCATTGATAAAACCCAGCACCCATTTATCATAAAAACAACAATGCTCAGCAAAGTGGGAACAGAGGGAACATGCCTCCAATGGGAGGGACCCCATCAAACTGAAGCCTCTACACAGCAAAGGAGCCATCCTATCTAATAAAGAGGCAATACGCTAATTGACCCTCACGTTGTTGCAAAGATGGCGGTGCCCACAGCCAATAAGGGAATATGCTAATTGCCTGCCCGCACTCAAAGATGGTAGCACAGCCAATAAGGAGGAAATATGCTAATTGACTGCCCTGCCCTCAAAGATGGTGGCACTCAGCCACAAGATGGCGGTGCCCAGTCTCCTCAGCCACAGGCCCGGCCTGAGGCTCAGGTAACCAGAGCCGGCCAAGGCTTGCGCTGCCGGCAGTGGCAGCAGCAGAGGTGTGATGAGGCATCATCTTCCCCTGATCACCGGATTGCCTCCTGCCCCTGAGGGCTCCTGGACTGTGAGAGGGCGCAGACCAGGCTGAGGGACCCCCCGTGCCAGTGCATGAGTTTTCACGCACCAGGCCTCTAGTCCAACAATAAAAAGAACAGCCACAGAATGGGAGAACATATTTGCCAGTGACACATCTGATAAGGGTTAATATCCAAAATTTATTTAAAAAACTCAACACCAAAAAACAAAACCCAAACAATCCAATTTAAAAAATGGGCAAAGGACTTCTCCAAAGAGGATATACAGATGGCCAACAGACATGAAAAGGTGCTCAACAGCATTCATCATTAGAGAGATGCCCATCCCCCGATGACGAGGCACACCTCACACCTGGCAGTGGCGATCATCAGTACATCCACAAGCAAGTGCTGGGAGGATGTGGAGACGGGAATCCACCTGCCCCTTTGGCGGGAATGATGATTGGTGCAGCCATTGTGGAAAGCAGATACACCACCAATAATTAAAGATGAAAAAGGGAAACTAAGAAAATAACCCCATTTACATGCATAAAAAACCTAGGTACAATTAAAAATATATATATATATTTATTGATTTCAGAGAGAAAGGGAGAGAGAGAAACATCAAGGATGAGAGAGAATCATTGATTGGCTGCTTCCAGCACACCCCCTACTGGGGATCGAGCCTATAACCCAGGCATGTGCCCTTGACCAGAATTGAACCTGGGGCCCTTTCAGTCTGCAGGCCAACACTCTATCCACTGAGTCACACCAGCTAGGGCACCTAGGTATAAATTTAACCAAGGATGTAAGACTTGTACTTGCAAAATATGACACTGAACAAGGAAACTGAAGAAGATACAAGTGGAAGTATATACTGTGTTCATGGACAGGAAGACAACATCATTAAAATGTCCAGCTACCCAAGCAATCTATAGATTCAGTGCAGTTCCTGTCAAGACAGTTCTGGCGTATTTCACAGAACTGGAACAAATATTTCAAAAATGTACGTGGAACCACAGAAGACCCTGAACAGCCACAGCAATCTTGAGAAAGAAGAACTAAGTTGGAGAATCCCTCTACCTGACCTCAAACTAGACTGAAAGCTGCCTGGTGCTGGCTCTCTGATCAGCCCACCCACCGCAGTCCCCCTCCAGGGCTTTCTGTATGCCGCCGAGGTACATTTTCCAGGTCTCTTCCTCCGTGTGGGAGTCGACGGATCCCTGCGTGCAGGAGGGCGCTGTTTCAGGGGCTGCTGGGAAGGCCCGTGTACAAAGCTCCATGTGAACCACTTCCCCTCGGGCCTCTGAAGGCGCTGCACCCGGGTCACTGGGGAGAGCGGCGAGGAGGAAGGGATGGTTTCCTGCCGGGCAGGCCTTCCAAGCTGAGGCGAGTCCCAGTCCATTTCTCTGAGCAGAACCCCTGGGAGTCATGTCGATCGGCCCGACGGTTTCTGTATTACTTTTCTGAGTAGCCGACGGGTTCTAAAGCCTTAGTTGTACATCCGAGCGCTGTCTCGGCCTTGGCCCTGGAGTCCTGTCGGGCTGCAGCGGGTCCAGCCTCAGCGCTGCTGTGTCCTGGTCTCCTGTAACAGCGGACACTGCGGCTCACGGGGCACCGCTGCGCCCTGCTGGGTGTGCAGGGGGAGCCCTTGCCCGGCCAGCAGGCTGCTGGGGAGGCCGCTGAGCCAGAGACCTCAAGTGCCGGGTTCCTTCTCGTCTCCTTCCTGCACGCCTGGGCCAGCGCTTCGCCCAGACAGGCGCTGGGACGGCCATCTCCCCTCGTCAGGACGCCTCTAGCTTCCAGACGCTGCTGAGTTATCGGCGTGGACCCCGCTCACTGCTGAGGTCAGAGCGTGTCCCCTTTATTCCCCCGTCAGTCCACCGCCTTCCCCCGGGAGCTGGAGACTGTGGTCCTGAAGCCCTTGCTTGTCTGCTTTTGGGCTCAGCTGGCGTTACCGCCGTCACCGTCACCTTTGCTCCGGGGCGGCAAGGACGAGACCAGCGCTCCTGAGTGCTCCCCTCGAGTGTGGCGGCATAATCGGGCCCAGAACCGGACTTTCTGGTGGACTTAGAACAACGGGGGCACCAAGAGCACTGGTGACCCCGCGACCTTCACGGGTAATTCTGTGCCCTGCTCACCATCACCTCCCACAGCAAGGCCCTCTCAGGATGAGGAACATCCTCTTTATTCCTCGTTTGCTGCGAACCTGACAGCATTCTGCTGTGACGCTAACAGGCAGCTAATGACTCACAACCTAACACTCCCAGGGGCTGTATTTTATCGTGTTTCCTTAAAGTTTTTAAAAGAATATAAAACTCAGAGAGGAAGGGAGAGGGAGAGAGAGAGAAACATCAAAGATGAGAGAAACATGGATCAGCTGCCTCCTGCACGCCCCACACCGGGGATTGAGCCTGCAACCCAGGCATGTGCCCTTACCTGGAATTGAACTGTGACCTCCTGATTCCTAGGTCAATGCCTAACCACTGAGCCACACCAGACTGGCTTTTCAGTGCTTTTATGAGTAGTTTAAGCTACAGGCCCAGAAGGTGTTGAGTTTTTTAAGTTGAGCAGTTAGCCCTCACTGCAGTTCCCAGGTTTCATGCTCACTCATCCACATGTCCACCAGCTCAGCCCGCTGACGATCTGGGGGAGGGCGGAGGCTCCCAGGGGGCCCACAGGCGAGAACTGGCTGAAGTGTCACCCCAGCTCCAGATCTCCAACTAAACAGCCAGTATCACTGACGACCACACTGACTTGCCTTTAGCCAGTCCTCATTCTTAGAAGAACGAACATGGGAAAATTGTTTTGGGATTTGATGAAAATGTAAAAACATGAGTTACCAGTACAGCTATAAACATTTTCTATGTATTTAAAACTAAGGTTTTCATTGGAAGAAGGCAAACCACTTTTAAATTTAAACTAAGATTATTTAAAACTGGAAAGTAACACAGACTCACCGGAAGCACCAGGCCCCGCAGCGTGATCTCCCCCGTCATGGCCACGTCGGAGCGCACCAGCCGCCCACTGAACAGCGAGGCCAGGCAGGTCACGATGGTGACCCCTGCAGACGGCCCGTCCTTGGTGACGGCTCCAGCCGGGAAGTGCAGGTGGATGTCTGTGTTGTCGAGAAGATCGAAACTTCCAGAAGCTTACAGAGGAAAGAAAGATTTTAATGTAGGAACTTACACTTTTCCCTTTTTCTCCTAAAAAAGAAACTCAAAAGTGATTAAAAAAAAAAGTTTGGGTAAAGGACTCCTTCACCATATTAGCGGGCGGTGTGACTGAGGGCGTCTGAAGAGCAGTGTCCCCTGTCCCCGTGGGAGGAGGGACGGCACAGCCTGCCCTGTTTCTGGGTCAGGCACTGGCAGGCGGCGCTGATGCGGGACCGAGAGCTCCCACGGGCTCCCAGACAGAGGCCCGCTCAGCGAAGGCGCGGCTGACCACAGCTCGGCTTCGGCTCAACATGACGCTCAGAGCCTCCGGGCCACCTCGGCACGCTCGGCTTGGCGGCCCCCTACCCGCATCCCCTGTCACTCACCGTTGGTCAGGTGGTATTTCTTGGCGTTGCTGCGGAGCCAGCTGATAGCGAGGTGGGCGGACTCCTTCATGACGTCCCCCAGCTGGCCTGTGAGCGTCAGCTGGCCTTCGCCGTCCATCCGACTGGCCTCCACGAACATGATCTCCCCGCCTAAGGGTGTCCACGCCAGGCCGATGGCCACCCCCGGCTGGCTCAGGCGCTCAGACACCTGCAGAGGAGGGGGCAGGTGAGGAACCGAGTGTGCAGGCCGACAGACCCGCACCTCCGGTGCCTGCACCCACAGGACTGGGCGTCACGCTCACACGGCTGGGCGTGGCTTCCTGCGGGACACGCTGAGCTCGTGGAGCCTTTCTCAGGAGCCTTCTACCTAAACGTGTCTGATGACGGGGAGCCCTGGAGCAATCTTACACACCTATCTTCCGGGACGAGCCCGCTCGGCTGCTGGCCACCTCATCGGCCTGTATCTGCAATGCGCCCGATGCCAGCACTCTCCACCATGGCTGTTTCAGGAAGCGGGACCTCCTCGAACCCACCCGAGGGAGTGGACGGCGTACATCGAGAGCCTCCCAGCCACTTCTCGGTCCTCCTCTCCGCTGTTCTGCCGCAGACCCTGACTCCAGGCCCCGCCGGGCGCTCGGAGGCTCCCTGCCACTGCAAACTCGCGTGCCGCTCCCGAGACCGTGGGCCTCGCTGACCAGCCAATCAGGCGAACGTATCCCAGCTACGAAAACCCAGGGTGCAGGGGGAATAACCCCACTACCCTGGCCCCTCTGGGCCTTGACGTCTCCCACCCACAGTCACCAGGTCAGCACGCCGAGTACACCCCACCCAGCGCCTCTGGAACCGCGGAGCAGCGGGCGGTGGGCTGAGCTGGGTAGAGGCCGGGCGCTGCCGCTGACTCCTTCCTGGGGTGCAGGGGTGAAACCCTGATGGTAAACGTGATTCCGGAGAAGCAGGGGCAGCACGGAGGCACCTGGCCCAGCCCCTCAGGGAAGAGCAGAGTAGGGGGGGCACGGCCAGCGAGGCGCTCACCTCCATCTCGTACATCGGGGGCCCCAGGATGTCCTTGAGGGCGTGGAGGTCGATCAGAATCGGCATCTCGGGCGGGAGGGCCAGGCCGGCGGCACCACTGTCACTAACGGGTTGGGGCTCCGTGTCGTCCGAGTGCTCTCCGCCTGCGAGAGGCCGGCTGCTCAGAAACCCTCGCACCCCCAGGCTGGAGAACGCGCCCAGTGGACGCCAGAGCGAGCCCTCCGCGTTTACGAGGCTCGGAAACCCACCTGAGTGCCCAAGACTCGGGCAGAAGGCGGTCTCTCAGGAGCCCCCGAGGGGACATTGTTGTCTGTCTCCCCATTAACGTGTGTGCACCGGGGGAAGCTACCCTGCATGTCTTTTAAAATTATTATTAAATATATTTTTATTGACTTCAGAGAGGAAGGGAGAGAGAGAGAGAGAAACATCAGTGATGAGAGAAAATCATGGATCAGCTGCTTCCTACACGCCCCCCACTGGGGATCAAGCCCATAACTGGGGCATGTGCCCTGATGGGGAATCGAACTGTGACCTTCTAGTTGATAGGTCGATGCCCAGCCTCTGAGCCACCGGCCGGGCTTGCCTGTCTTGAAACACTAGATTCTTTTTTTTTTTAAATATATTTTATTGATTTTTACAGAGAGGAAGGGAGAGGGATAGAGAGTTAGAAACATCGATGAGAGAGAAACATCGATCAGCTGCCTCCTGCACACCCCCCACTGGGGATGTGCCCGCAACCAAGGTACATGCCCTTGACCGGAATCGAACCTGGGACCTTTCAGTCTGCAGGCCGATGCTCTATCCACTGAGCCAAACTGATTTCGGCGAAACACTAGATTCTTAAGCCAAGAACAAGGCCTGGCTCTGTTCACCCAGTGGCCTTCGAGCAGGAGAGTCCAATGCAGCCGCTGACCCTGTGCGATTCTCTCAGGCAACAGGTCCGGACTTCCCAGGCCCCTCTTCACAGGGGCCCATCAGGCGTCCGTCTCCCGATAGGAACGTGAACTTGAACATGACGGAGCCCATGAAGCGGCGCCTCTGTGAGGCGTTCAACTGTGAGATGGCCCTCCCCACGTGCCAGGGCCTCCACAAACCTCCCGGCCCTTCTGGTTCCTAAACGGCGAGTGGTCACGTGACACAATGTCCATCCACCAGGAAGCAGGGGAAGCTCACCTGAAAGTAAGACAGACTCTCTGGTCCCCAAACACAGCAACCAGCAAACCAGCCTGGGACTGACTGCCCAAGCGAGGCGGGGCCGCGGGCATGCTGCTTGTGCCCACCAAGGCTGGGCACACAGCCCAAGAGCGCTGTGGCACTGAGAGCGAATAACCCAGCCCACGAGGCTCAGCTGCCTACTCCACAGCCCCTTCCCTAGAGAGCCCAGCGCGGGGGATGGGGGGACAGGGCACAGGCGCACACGGTGTCTCGCCGCTGGGCCCTGCAGGCGATGGGCTGGAGGAACAGGGGAACAGAGGCACGCATGGTGTCCCCCGCTGGGCTGCGGTGGAATACGGTCTACACCTTCACTCTCAGCACACAAGCATGAACGCATGGACCCAGCACACGACTGTGTACACATGGACCCAGCACACGAGCGTGTACACACATGGACCCCGCACACGAGCGTGTACACACATGGACCCCGCACACGAGCGTGTACACATGGACCCCGCACACGAGTGTGTACGTATGGGCCCAGCACACAAGCGTGTACGTATGGGCCCAGCACACGAGCGTGTACACACATGGACCCCGCACACGAGCGTGTACGCATGGACTCAGCACACAGTGTGTACGTATGGACCCAGCACACGAGCGTGTACGCATGGACCCCGCACACGAGCATGTACGCATGGACCCCGCACACGAGCGTGTACACATGGACCCCGCACACGAGCGTGTACACGTGTCCAGCACACGAGTGTGTACGCATGCGCCCAGCCTGCTTAGGCATGGAGACAAAGACTGGCTTCATTTATGAAAACGACTGAGACTTTATTTTGTTTGTTTTTCTCCTAAACGGAATCTACCTAAGAGGTGAGCTGAGGGCTGAGATGGGTAGTGGCTGTTGTTCTCACAGGACAGGAGAGTGTGTGCCTCAGAGCACACTGGCCAAGGATACAATGTGTCTGAGAGCCTCCTCCAGGAAGGCAGAGAGAGAAACAAAGTATCTGCAACACTGATCTCAAACTGCGGAACCTGTGCTGTGAGTTTCAGGCTGATCTTTTCCAGAAAACCGGCTCCCAGCCCCCAGCTCCCAGCTCCCAGCCCCCAGCCAGTGTCGCTGCGGCGGGGGCTCCGGTTCCTGTCCAGGGGCCGGCTGCCGTCCTGCGGACTTCCGTTGTTTTTAAAGGAACTAGCTGCGATGGAGAACTCTGTGGATCGAATGCCCAGCAAAACCATACTATCAAGGAAACCCTGCAGCCCTTTCTGCCTATGCTTTCCTCCTTATTTGGGGCAATAAAACCACCTCAACATTACCAAGTGCAATCTCTACTCCGCAGTAACTACTGAGCTCGGGACGGACAGCATGACGGGAACAGCCTCAGTGTTAGCGAGCGTGTCCACGCACGAAGGTAAAGACGTCGTGCTGCTTGAAGATGAGGCTCCGTGGGCCCATGCAGCTGCAGCCCCCACACACCGCTACCACGGTGACTGTCACCGCGTGCTCGGGGCATGTCCCCAGCAGACACGCCTCGCCTCGGAAGCCAGCCCCTGATTCTGGGCAGGGCGACGGGCCCAGGGCGACCAGCCAAAGGCAATAGCCCCGGCATCTGGCCTGCGGTTTGGGCTCAGAGGCACGCATACAAATGACTCTGTTTTGTTCTAACCAGCCAGAAGGGAAGATAAGCAATTTGGGTTAAAATGTTGGACTTTTATATGTAACTGGAAGCAAGTAACACAAAATCACCAATTATCCTCGCTTAACTAAAAACAGTGAACACAGCTCTGAGGGCCAAGAACAAAACAAACAAGAACATCAACAAAATCCACATGAAAAGCTGACAAAATAAGGTTATTTCCCTTGTTGCTCAAGAACCATTCCTTTGCTGTGGGTCCTACTGAGCTTTTCTCCCCGGGAGGCCCCACGCTGCTCTTCTTTTTTAAAAAAATGTATTTTATTGATTTTTTTGATTTTTTTTTTATATATTTTATTGATTTTTTACAGAGAGGAAGAGAGAGGGACAGAGAGTTAGAAACATTGATGACAGAGAAACATCAATCAGCTGCCTCTTGCACAACCCCTACTAGGGATGTGCCCGCAACCAAGGTACATGCCCTTGACCGGAATCGAACCTGGGACCTTTCAGTCCGCAGGCCGATGCTCTATCCACTGAGCCAAACCAGTTAGGGCTTTATTGATTCTTTACAGAGAGGAAAGGAGAGCCAAAGAGCTAGAAACCGTGAGAGAGAGAAACATTGACCAGCCACATCCCGCCGCTCCAGGGATGTGCCTTAGTTGTTCGAACCCGGGACCCTTCAGGCCGCAGGCCGACGCTCTATCCGCTGAGCCTAACCCGTTTCAGTCATGCCGCTCTTCTTAATTGTTCCTGCGGCGCAGGCATTCCCGCCCTCTATTACCCCAAACCATAGGCTTTCTTTAGCCTCAAACTATGTCTACTCTTGGAAACGGGGGTTGTATCAATCAAAATGAAATGTACAAAAACCTTCTTTTAAAAAAGCAAAAAAATCCCCACAAAAAAACAAACCTGTGAGAGTCAGCCCCAGCTGGTCCCTGATGTCCCTCCCTGCTGGTGCCGCCTGTGCGGTGCCGTAGATGCTGCCACGGGCACGTACCGCCCCACGTGCCCCTCGCGCTGTGAGCTCCTCCTGGTCCTGAGTGTTGGTCTGAGCCCCCACAGCAAGCCCGGGCCGCAGTGCTGCTGTAAGTGACCTGTCAAAAGCTTGTTCATGACCGCCGAGGCAGGAGGAACAATGGTTAGATTTGTGTTTGGTCCTCTTTTCCTAACCAAATGTTCAGGTGGCTTCTCTGAGAATAAGAAACTAACATTTTGAGTGTCACTAAGTTGAATGTAGCTTCTCTAGTAAATACTATTATTTTAAAAACTAGAGGCCTGGAGAACTCAAGATGGCGGCGTAGGTAAACACCTAAACTGCGGCCGTGCACAACAATCTCAAAACTACAACTAAAAGACAAAACGTCTATCAACCAGAGCCACGGGAGGGCTGGCTGAGTGGAAGTTCTACAACCAGACAGAAAGAGGGGAGCATTCAGTGCACAAATGCTGAAAAGCTGAGGTACGGAGACGTGCGCGCGATATGGGCTAGCGGCGGATCCCAGCTGGTGGCGGGCATTGCTTTCTTCAACCCGAAGGGGAGACGCGTGGGACCCAAACTCCTATGGGGAGAAGGTGGACTGTCTGTCATCGGGTCGGAAAGTGAGGGTGGCTTGCTTGCAGAGTTGCACGGAGGAATAATGGTTTGCTGCGCTGGGGCACGAGACACAGGGACGCAGTTGGAGGCGCGGGACGGCTGGCTGCCAGCCATTGCTGTTTGCCACGCCCTAGCCTAGTGACGACCTGAGACCCCGCCCCGCACAACCTACAAACTCACCCAAGCTCCAAGCAGCAGCTTTTGCATATGAATGGCCTTCACTATCGCCGCTTAACCTAGCAAACTTGTAAACCGGTTCAGACAGCTCCATAATCTACAAATCCCAAGCAGGAAGGAGAGGACTGTAGTTCTCGCTGTAGCTCCTGCAGGGTGACCTCAGACAGTAGCTGACCTGCACCCTAATGGAGATTCCAGAAGCCAGTGTACCTAGTGGTCAGTGTAAGTCACAGATTTCAACTCCTCACATCCATAAGTGACACATTCGGGAGGCGGACTCAGTGAGCACCAAAGCCCACTGAAACAAGTCCTGAACCATAAGCGTGTCTCCAGCACAGCAGTGCTTCCATTATAGACACAGCAGGTCCTCACAGCCAATTGGCCTGGAGGTCAATTCCTCCCAGTGTACCAACAGCAATCAAGGCTTAACTACACCAAGACTTTGCACTCAACCCACAAAGGGGTGTACCAAGACCGTCCACCTCAGGTGATTGGGGAGGCTGAGCTACTGGCCCCTATAGGTCACCTACCACACAAAGCCGCTCCATCAACACAGGGAAGCAGCCAAAATGCGGAGACACAGAAACATGTCACGAATGAAAGAAATGGAGGAAAGCAAACTACAGGATGACATAGAGATCAAAACCACATTTATAAGGTTACTCAAGAATCTTCTAAAAACCACTGAGAAACTTGATGAGACCTTCAAGGACTTTATGAGAATGTCAAAAAAATGGAAAATGACCAGTCAGAAATTAAGCATACACTGTCTGAAATAAAGAATATACAGAAACTCAACTGTAGATCAACGTACCCCAAGAATCAAACCAAAGATCTGAAATATGAGGAAACAAAAAGTACCCAACCAGAAAAACAAAAAGAAAAAAGGATCCAAAAATATGAAGATAATGTAAGGAGCCTCTGTGACAACTTTAAGGGTACCAACATCCGAACTTTTGGGGTGCCGGAAGAAGAGAGAGAGCAAAATATTGAAAACCTATTAGAAGAAATAATGACAGAAAACTTCCCCCAACCTGGTAAAAGAAAGAGACTTACAAGTTCAGGAAGCGCACAGAACCCCAAACAAAAGGAATCCAAAGAGGACCACACCAAGACACATCATAATTAAAATGCCAAGGGCAAAAGACAAAGAGAGAATCTTACAAGCAGCAAGATAAAAACAGTTAATTACCTACAAGGGAGCACCCATACGACTGTCAGCTGATTTCTCAACAGAAACTATGCAGGCCAGATGGGAGTGGCAAGAAATATTCAAAGTGATGAACAGCAAGAACCTACAGCCAAGACTACTCTACCCAGCAAAGCTATCATTCAGAATTGAAGGACAGATAAAGAGCTTCACAGATAAGAAAAAGCTAAAGGAGTTCATCACCACCAAACCAGTATTACATGAAATGCTAAAAGGTATTCTTTAAGAGGAAGAAGAAGAAAAAGGTAAAGATAAAAATTATGAACAACAAAAAGACATCAAATACGTACCTACCAACAAGTGAATCTAAAAATCAAATGAATAAAAAGTCTGAAGAACAGAATGGACTGGTGAATATAATGGAATCAGGGACATAGAAAGGGAGTGGACTGACAATTCTCAGGGGGAAGGGAGTCTGAGGGGTGTGGGAAGAGATTGGACAAAAGTCTTACACCTATGGATGAAGACAGTGGCGGGAGTAAGGGCATGGGGTGGGGTGGGGAATCAGGTGGAGGGGAGCTATGGGGAAAAAAAAATAGGAACACCTGTAATAATCTGAACAATAAAGATTAAAAAAAAAAAACAAAAAAACTAGAGGCCCGATGCATGAAATTCGTGCAAGGGGCTCGGCCCTCACAGCCCTGGCCTCGTCCAGAAGGTTGTCTAGAAGGTCATTCTGCTGTCTGGTCTAATTAGCATATTATTATTAAAGATAACCCAGGTCTAATTAGCTTTTATTATTATAGACTAGAGACCCACTGCACGAAATTCGTGCACGGGGATGTGTGTCCCTCAGTCCAGCTTGAACCCTCTCCAATCTGGGATATCCCTCTCACAATCCAGGACTGCTGGCTCCCAACTGCTTGTCTGCTTGCCTTCCTGATTGCCCCTAACCGCTTCAGCCTGCCAGCCTGATCACCCCATAACCACTCCCCTGCCAGCCTGATTGATGCCTAACTGCTCCCCTGCCAGCCTGATTGCCCCTAACTGCCCTCCCCTGCAGGCCTGGTCCCCCCCAACTACTCTCCCCTGCAGGCCTGGGTCCACCCCCAACTGCCCTTCCCTGCAGGCCCAGGTCACCCCCAACTTCCCTCCTCTGCTGGCCTGGTCACCCCTAACTGCCCTCCCCTGCAGGCTTGATTGCCCCAACTGCCCTCCCTTGCAGTCCTTGCCTTCCCCTGCCCCTGATTGCCCCCAACTGCCCTCCCTTGCAGACCTGGTCCCTCCCAACTGCCCTCTCCTGCTGGCTATCTTGTTGTCCACATGGGGGCAGCCATCTTTGACCACATGGGGGCAACCATCTTGTGTGTTGGAGTGATGGTCAATTTGCATATTACTTTTATTAGATAGGATAACCCAGACGGCACTAGCTGGTTTGGCTCAGTGGATAGAGCACCAGCCTGTGGATAGAAGGGTTCCAGGTTTGATTCCAGTCAAGGGCACCTGCCCAGATTGCGGGCTTAATCCCCAGTGGGGGGGCGTGCAGGAGGCAGCCGATCCATGACTCCCATCATTGCTGTTTCTAACTCTCTCTCCCCAATCCCTTCCTCTCTGAAATCAATAAAAATATTAGAAAACATAAAAAATAAAATAATAAAATAACCGAGACGCTGTGTTCTGAAGAACAACACAGACCCTCTGCTGAGGATGTTTCTGAGGAAAGAACCTGACTGATGTAACTGGATGTGCATGGTGCCCGAGCACCTGGGCAAAGGGCCAGGCCGGACTCCATCAGGGAGGCCTCCAGGTGTGCAACCTGGGAGATGCAGAACATCTGTCCTGCCCAGGGGCAGGCAAGGAAGGAGCAAAACAAAACTCAGCCACACCGGCGGGGCGGGGCTCTGTGGTTGAGCATCGACCTATGAACCAGTTCGATTCCCGGTCAGGGCACATGCCCAGGTTGTGGGCTTGATCCCCAATAGGGGCGTGCAGGAGGCAGCCGATCCGTGATTCTCTCTCATCATTGATGTTTCTCTCTCTCCCTCTCCCTTCCTCTCTGAAATTGATAAACACACACACACACACACACACACACACACACACACACACACACACACTCTCTCTCTCTTATCTCTCAACCCAGTTAATACCCATAAGGACCCGGGCAATTCTACACCCACTAACAACACACAGAGGAACCCAGGGGTGCTGCTTGTAGGACGTGTCCCCGCATTTACAGAAGTGACCCAAACTGCAAATACGTCCTCCCACACAGCTTGGCCATCCTCCTTTTATCCCACCTGCCTGTGACCCGCTGTTCTCTGCTCTTTTACGGCAGCTCAGACCCCACAGACACAAAGGTGGACTGTTCACTTGCCCCGTGTGGCCGGGCCTCCTCCAGGGACCGCCCGCCCGTCCCGAGTCTGTGGCCTGAAATTACTTCTCTTCCTGGCAGGCACTCTAAGTCCAGCAGCATTTTTATCATTAAAAACAACTCCGCACGCACTGCGTGCAATTCCTAAGCGACCGCTTCATTTTATACTGGAATCTTAAACAGCTCGTCTCTTGAAGAGAAACGTTCAGTTACTAAGCCAGTGCCAGAGCTCGGGCATGGAACCCCGAGAGGGACTTTCTGTAGAAAGCCTCCGCTGGCTCGGCTGAGGTCAAGCACAAGGTCAGAACCCGGGCAGAGTCGCTGACAGCAGCTCGCGCGCCTGACAGTAGGGAAACCGCCTGGAGGCCACGTGTTTCCAATAAAGAGAGAACTAAACGACCCTCAGGAGACAAGGCGTTGCCTAGTTCTTACCCATCTGGACGCCCTGTGATGCCCTGACTTAACTCTGAGTTAACTTAACTCCGAGCTCACTTAACTCTGCTATCGGCTAGGATTTTTTCTGCGAATCATGGATTCAAAAACATAACCAAATAAATGTTACCAGGAGACACCGCCTGTCCGCACAGCTCGCAGCCGCCCAGTGAGTTCCTGGGCATTTCTGGGTTCTCTTTAAATAGCCACTGCGATCGCAGACCCTGTTCGGACATGCGAGGGGCCGCCTGAGCAGTGAGCCCTGTGCGACCAGTCTCCTCCAAAGCAAACCTCCGGATGTTTATCACTGAACACACACCATCAAAACCCTGCACGCAATTCTCAGGGCGTGTCAGCTAGACACAATCGCCTCGCTCTCCGCTGGACGATTTCACAGCCAAGAGCAGAAAGACACACTCGGATGAGGCTGGCAAGGGGAGCATTCTGAGAATTGAGGGGGGGCCACGGGGAGGGAGGAGGCGGGGGGCTTCTGGAGGACCTGGCCTCCCAGGGAGAAAGGGACCAAGGGACACGCAGCAGCAGCTCGCCACGCTCCGCCAGCTGCCAGCAGGGCCTCCATTCTTACGCTGTTGTTGTTTGGGCTCTCAGAAATATTTTTAAAATTTAGTTATTTAAATATATTTTTATTGACTTCAGAGAGGAAGGGAGAGGGAGAGCGAGGGAAACATCAAAGATGAGAGAGATCATGGATCGGCTGCCTCCTGCACAACCCCCACTGGGGATGGAGCCGGGCATGTGCCCTGACTGCACATCAAAGAACCGTGACCTCCTGGGTCATAAGGTGATGCTCAACCACAGAGCCACGCTGGCCGGGCTCAAACTTACATTCAGTTGCAGTTGACATATATTATGTTAGTTTCAGGAGTACAACATTATTTCTGTACCTTACAAAGTGGTCACCCTGATAGGTCTAGCACCCATACGGAGTTATTACGACGTTAACTAACTACATCCCCTACGCTGCACGTCACGTTTTCACGACCCGCTTTACAGCTGGAAGCTTGCAGTTCTTACCCCTCCTCCCCCATGCTGGACAGGCTGTTGCTCACGCAGGGCACTTTTACAAAATCCAGATTGTTAAAATGGTGGGCTGAACGTGTGTTTATCTTAAAACTTCCTCTCCAAGTCCTATTAAAATGACAAGGAATTTAATAAAGGAAAACCCCACAAGAACAAAAGGAATAATAAAGAAGATAACAGCTGCTGAGAGTGCCAGCCACATCCCGGAAACTGACAGGGGATGGGTACGAGCTCGCAAGAAACGGGAGCCGGAAAGCCTGGGGCAGGGCTCACCCACAGATCCCACACGGGTCACCCTGAAATGCGGGGTAGGCTGCCACTAAGTCTGTGTGCAAAACAACCAGAGCCTAAGGCCCCTCCCGGACCCCACACTCGGGGGCACTGCCCGCTCCAATGCCAGGGAAGTTGGGCGGAGGAACCAGGGCCTGGCCGGGCCAGGGGAAGCCCCACACTGGGCACAGGAGGGTTCTGGGGCGGCTACGTTTCTGCCGATACTGCTGCGAAACGCAACAGAACAGAACACAGGGAAGAGGTGTAAGTCCATACACCCCCGCCCCCAGCCTGCCACCCACATGGCTCCTCAGCCACACGCCTGGGACTCCTTTCCAGAAAGACGGTGGCACGGCAGGGCAGCTAACGCATCTCTTCACCAGGAGAGCGAGTGACGTCCAGGTCCTGCCTCTAAAGCCCGCTGCCAGAAAAAATAATTCTCACCCGTGTGCCGCAAGCAGATTCTCACCCGTGTGCGGGGCGGCACCACAGGGCGGCACCACGGAGCCGCACAGGCCTGGGCAGGAAGCTAAACAATGCTAACTGGGATCTGAAAAAAGTCCACTTTGGTGAATTCTGGTAATAGAATCCTTCCCTTTCTTTCCCCATCACCATCTCCACATTATTTCTCTAATAAAAAAATAATTTAAATGACATTTAAATCGTGTTGCTGTCAAAGACGATGCACGAGAAAACCAACGTCTGCTGAGGACAGAGACCTGCCCTGTCTGCACGGGCAGCGTGGATACTCGTACTGTCCGAACAACCTTCTAAGCTGTCGGTATTCAAAGACTTCCCAGCAACCCGACCCAGAAGGAACACCCAGTGCCGGAAGCCAGTTCCAGCATGTCATAATTGCAAGAGTTTCATCAAAAGGTTGGTGGAACTTGGAGACTCAACAAGGGCTGAGTCACACATGTTATCGCCTGCTGGGATGGCTAAAGGCATTTCCCCAAACCCAAAAAGGATGATTGTTTGCTGCCAGACAGCTCAGGGCATCTTAATCTACATGTTATTGCCTCCTGTTGTCCAAGCACCTAAACAGCTGTAGGCTATTTCCAATCTGACAATGCTTCTGTACAAAACCCAACCCTTTGAAGTGTATGTCTCCACCTTGCCTTAGGACAATCCTACCTAATAATATACAAATATGCAAATTGACCATACCTCTGACACACCCACAAGCCACGCCCACCATCCAATCAGAGCGAGCATGCAAATTAACCCAAACCAAGATGGCTACAGCCACAGAGAGCAAGGTTTCCTAGGTAACAGAGGAAGCCAAGCTTTCCGCCTGCCCTTGCCAGGCCTAAGCCTCCACTCAAGCTACAAAGTTTCAATTACAGAAGGTAAACAAATTCAAACAAATGGCGGCAGAATGGAGCTTGAGAGAGCAGGCCAGGGTTGCCGCCGGCAACAGGGGAAGCAAAGCTTTCCACACACCCTGGCCAGGCCCACCCGCTTAGGGCAACAAAGTTTCAATTATAATCTCAACAGAAATGGCTGCCAGCCTTGGAGGGAGCCCCAGGCTTGGCTCTGCTCCAGGCTACAAAGTTTCAATTGTAGAAGGAAAATAAATTCCAGATACCAGGGCCTCCACTTGGGTTGCCAGGGGGCGTGGCCGGCCTGCAAACCACCACAGGCCCCTCGCTCAGGCCGCCCCACGCCCCAAGGGAACCCCCACCTGATCCGGGACACCCTTCAGGGCAAACCCGCTGGCCCCCACCCCTGTACCAGGCCTCTATCCTATCTAATAAAAGAGTAATATGCAGATTGATCATCACTGCAACACACAATATAGCTGCCCCCATGTGGTCAAAGATCCTGCCCCCATGTGGACACAAGATGGCCACCATAAGATGGCCAGGAGAGGGCAGTTGGGAGGCACCCAGCCTGCAAGGGAGGGCAGTTGAGAAGGACCAGGCCTGCAAGGGAGGGCAGGTGGAGGTGATCAACCCTGCAGGAGAGGGCAGTTAGGGGTGACCAGGCCGGCAGAGGAGGGAAGTTGGGGGCAAACAGGCTGGCAGCAGAGTGGTTAGGGGGTGATCAGGCTGGCAGGCAGAAGCAGTTAGGAGCAATCAGGAAGGCAGGCAGGCAAGCAAGCAGTTGGGAGCCAGCAGTCCTGGATTGTGAGAGGGATGTCCGACTGACTGTTTAGGCCCGATCCCACCGGTAATAGAACCCTTCCCACCGGGATCGGGCCTAAACGGGCAGTCGGACATCCCTTGAGGGGTCCCATATTGGAGAGGGTACAGGCAGGGCTGAGGGACAACCCCCCTCCGTGCACGAATTTCGTGCACTGGGCCTCTAGTGTGTTAATAAAAAGCAAGGGGTCCTGAGACAAAGAGAACCTGGTTTCTTCAGCCAGGCTCCTCTGACCCCCAATGCCTTTCAAAATTATCTTTCATCTCTGGACTCTTACTCAAGTTACACACAGGCTTTCTCCAGATTGCTGAACCCTTCTTAATGCCAGAACAAGAACCCTGGCACCCAGAACCGGCACATTAGAGATCTGCAGAGCCGTAGCCTTAAAGCAGATATTCTCACTGGTGTGCCGCAAGAATTACTAACATGCAGCACCGGCTGTTAGCCAGGGGCCCTGACCCGTGCTCCCCTAGACTGTCAAATACAAACACAACAGCCAGCACAAAGGCCCCCTGGTAAATGCCTGTCCTGAGCCACCAACAGGCTGTGCAACAGCTGCATCCTCTCAGCCACGGGCACACTGAGGTCACATCTGATTGTTAGCTCTTGGTAGCAGAGATCTTCAGGTGCAGGTATAAGCAACTGCTTTTTAAATTTTATTTTTCTGTTAATCCTCACCCAAGGATATTTTTCCCATTGATTTTTAAAGGAAGTGGAAAGGAGGGAGGGGGGAGAAAGAGGAGGCGAGGGGAGAGAGGGAGGGGGGAGAGAGAGAGAGAGAGAGAGAGAAAAAATCGACCAAGAATCGACCCCGTGACCCTTTGGTGCATGGGCTAATGCTCTACTACTGAGCTATACCAGCCAGGCACCTGATTTTTTTAAAAGGTCACTTTGGAGCGAAAAGGGTAATTACTATTATTATTTTTTTGTAAATCAATCAAAATTACACCTTTTTTTCCTGTCAGATCAGCAAAATAAATCATTCTTGGTGCGCTGCAGAAGTTGGTGATTATTTACGGGCCACGAGGTGGAGGAGGAGGCACATCGCTGCCTTGAAGGGCCAGCACGAGGTGATTCCGGCCAACCCTGTGCCATCTGTGAAGGAGAGCCCGGGGGCGCAGTCCCTCCCGAGGGCAGTCTGCCTCCCGCACCGCTGACAGGCCATGAGCCGGCGCCCAGGACTCCCCACACCACCCACCCCGCCCTGCCCTGCCCTCCTGCCCGAGCACCGCTGAGAGCCACACACCTTCTGCCTCCGTCGCATCAGCATGCTCCAACTTGGCTTCTCTGTGCTGTCCTTCGGCGACCTTCACAGCCACCGCTCGGCAAATGGCCCCCAGCTTCCTGTCCAGGGAGCGCACCCCTGCCTCCCGGGTGTACCTGCCATTAGAGAACAGCGCTCAGCTCTGGCTGACCCCCGCCGCAGGTGGAGTAAGTAAGTGGTCAGCCTTCACACCGCAGTGTCTACCGTGCACATTCCAATGCTCACTGCATCTTCTGGAGGACCGCGTCCCTCACATTTAAGTTCCTTCTGAACGTCCTGTCATTCCTGAAATAGTCAGGTGTATGTTCAGCCATACCTTTCCCCTTACACACTCTCCTGACATACTGCCCTAGACTACAAATGGATCGTTGGTTCTTCAACATTAAGTTGGCAGCACGTAAAACGTCATTTTTCTCTTTGAGAGGATGTGTAAGTGCTTTCTTAAACAAAATCAGTCACTTTAAGATAATTCTAGATAAATTTATTATACTTTGAATATTGCTGAAAAAAAATCCAAAAAGCCCAGACCTTTCCCCCCCCACTAAAGCAAGAACAATCCGAGCACAAAGACCTCGCGCTTGCCCTGGGGCCGAGCCGGAAGGAGGCACGCTGAGGGGCGAGCACCGTGACTGTGCCAGCCACCCTCCAGGCGGCGCCCCAGTGGCTTCAACAGAGCGTCTCAGGAAACCCCATGCTCAGCTCCCATTCCAGGAGCCACTGCACAGACCACTGCACGTCTGGCCACTCTGCCCCAGCTCTGGGAGGGAGCAAGGGGGCAGCATGCGGCCTGGGATGCAGCTTCTGTGAAAAGCGGGATTTGATGGGCAGTCAGACATACGTTCCAGGCTGCAGGGAAGCAGACTCTAAGGCCCTGAGAAAAGACAAATAGAAGCTCCTGGCTGGACGCATGTCCATCGAAAGGACAGGGCTGTCGGTCAAGGCCAGGTCTACACCTGCACAGACCTCGTAAGGAGGACACAGGGAGGCGTCTGAAAGAACCAGCCGACACAGAAACAAACCCCAAACCCAGGACAGCTCCCCGGACGGGCATCCCACCAGCTCAGATGACGCACCTGGACAGAGGTGGAGAGGGACGGAGGGAGGGGACGGGGAACCGCCCGGCAGCAGAACGGGCCGCGGGAAGCCAGGTGAGCCCACCCGCCCCAGGACGCAGCAGCAAGGACACGCTCACGTTAGCGTTTTGAACGAGAGCAGGCCCGGCACCATGCGCAGTGCCACACGGAGCCCCGGCTGCAGGGAGCAGACGCGCCCTGTTCTGCCCTTAGACCCCGTGAAGGAAGCTCCGCCAGTGCCTGTGGGAGTGGCTCGTTTCCTCCTCGGTGACCTGTCACGGAGGTGCCACAGGTGCCCACTCAGAGGACACAGCGCTAACGTGCTGGCGATCAGCACGACGAGAACGTCAGCTTGCTGCGGTGGCCATGGGGACGAACAGTGAAACCCCCACTCCCGCCAGCGCCCCCTACGCGTGCACAGCGGTCTTGGCGGAAACTCAGATGAGAAGACCTGGCTCTCCAGGCCACACCGGGAAGGACGATGGTGACTTCCGTCGGCCACGACTCAGACCCAGAGAAGCCACGGCGACTGGACTCCCCTCAGACCTCACAGCTGGGCCGTCAGCAGGCGAGTTTCCTCCTGAAAACCTCCCGGGGGCCGGCTTGCTCTGATAGGACACTGCCGGGACCTCGGCCTATAAATCCCTCACTTACTTCTCCGCCACTATCCAGCAGCAAGCCTCCGGGTCAGAGCCCGCCTCACTGCTGTGTCTGAATTTAAACACACTTCCCAGGAGGCCACCAACTGGCTAATTCCAGGTCAAAACCCAGAACAGGGAGCCGCTTCTCCTGAACCACCGTGGTTCCCGGGACAGGGGAGGGGAGTGGCTGCCTGTGGACGCCACACAGCAGGCGGTGATGCAACAGCCCGCAAGGCAGACCCGGGAGAATGGGAGGCCAGTGCAGGCAGTTCCCACAGGGCGCGCTTTCCCCTCAGCACGCCGCTCACAGGCCAGACCAAGCAGCAGGCGGAGGCAGCGCACGTTCGCCAGCCGAGGCTGCCGCCGGGGAGCTGGCTGGGGAAGGCACCTCCCTTCTCTGTTCCGTGTCAATTCCCCAAGATGAAAACGAAGGACTTAAAAAATGTCTCCAAAAGAAGAGGAAATCGGAATAACTCAAAACAGGAGCCCGAAAGCAGCAGCTCACACGTGGAGAGAAGTGAACTCGAAGCGCGGGGCGTCAGCCGCGCCTCAGTGTCTGCACGTGTTGGGTTCTCACCTACCAGATGAACCCCTGGGGCGGCTCCTGTGGGAAGCGGGCCTTCGGGCTCGAGTGGAGCCCTGGCTGTGAAGACACCCTCAAGCTGCCCCGCTGGACGCTGCCTCGTGCCGAGCCGTGCGCACACCAGTGACTACGGAAATGCTCGCTGGCGATCCGCGGGCGGGAAGCGGCTGCGACGGGCCGCTGTGTGGGACCCCGGTGTAAAAGCAGCCGAGGACGTGGACTGACCTGGTGATGATACCCAGGGTGGTGGCCGGGGGGATCTGCAGCTGCTGCGGGGTCAGCCCGTGCTGGTCCAGCTGCTTGGGGATCAGGTGCCGGTGGGCGATCTCGATCTTCTCCTCCTGCGTGTACCCTGGAGGAGGGCCTTGCGGTCAGTCAGGCCCGGGCTGCCCAGGGCCACACTTTTTCAGACTGGATGGAAGGATGACCTTAACTAAGATCATCTGATCAGAATAAGGACTTTTATTCTCCTATCAACCCCTGTTAAAGTCTCCAACTTCTCCCCAAACAAAACAAGCCTTTGCCAAGCACAGCATCTGAAATCTTTTGAATAACCTGTCTCTCAGAGAAGAGGAAGAAAATCTCCCAGTGAGAGCTCCGAGGTGATTACCTCCTCAGCCTAAAGCTAGGTTTCTATTTATTATTTAGTAGGAAACGCACCCTTTTCTTTAGCATAAACTGAATCAGACCTGAAAGGACTTAACACACAACAGACTGAGTTAAATGAGCAGCGGGTTCTAGGGGAAGAGCCGCACATAAACTTGAGCAACAAAACCGCCCAGCCATGCTGCCCTCCAGGTCGGAGCCGTGTGCGCAGCCGACACATTTAAAAGATGTATGCTCTTGCTTCTTTAAACGCCTCAATGAGAACAGGTTTGCTTTGTCTTTAAACCTGTAAGAAAAATTCCCGCTAAACTAACCGCCCCCTTTCCATGGAACAAGCAAACTTTAAAAAGATGAATGGAGGTCCTGACCGGTTTGGCTCAGTGGATAGAGCGTCGGCCTGCGGACTGAAGGGTCCCAGGTTCGATTCTAGTCAAGGGCATGTACCTTGGTTGCAGGCACATCCCCAGTAGGGGGTGTGCAAGAGGCGGCTGGTCGATGTTTCTCTTTCATCGATGTTTCTAACTCTCTATCCCTCTCCCTTCCTCTCTGTAAAAAATCAATACATTAAAAAAAAAAAAAAAAAAAAAAAAAAGATGAACCGAGAAGACAGCTGTTGAGCAATAAAAGGAAATAAAGGCCAGCAGGGGTAACCGAGACCACCACGCCAGCAGGAAGGAGGTGCCAGCACACGGCTGCCGCACGCTCGCAGGTCTCACCGGCTGTCCGCCTCAAGCTGCAGGGCCCAGGCAATTAGTTACATGACTGACTTATTTTAGTCTCAGAAATAGGCACAGAGCGGTATTTTACTCCATCCTGCTTTAAAACTATATCCCATTTTAAGTATAGGGACCGGCAGGACTCCCTGAAAACTCAGAAATCCAATTATCATTCACTTGATAGAATTATATTTCAGATTGATATGAAATACACACTTTGATTATGTGAGAATCTAAATATATTTAGACTTAGATATATTTAGATTCTACTCTAATTCCATTTTAACAAATACCCACTGATATTACATGTCTCCTAGGGAGAAATAATTCTGAGCAGTTAAAATAAGGTGAACACTGAGATTTATTTACTGTTAGTAACTAAAGGAGTTTTGCAAAAATAAACCAAAAGCCTATTGACGGCTGCAATTACAAAGCGGCAGGCAGACCACCCACACGCCATGTAAAGCGCAGCCCGGTGCAGGGCGGCTCAGCTCCTCGCCGTGACCCCTCTCACTCAGCGGGCGGAAGTGATCACCCTTTCCCAGCGAAGGGGAAACGTTAAGAAATGACGGACAGGAAGCTAAACTGACCGCGTGAAATTGATTTCTGACTTTGAAAAATTATTTTTTCTGTAATGTTAGAAATTGCTTCAAAGAAAAGTGTCTTTTAATTAAAAAATTGATCATTCTTTCATGCTAAGTCCCATCTGAAATTGCTATCAAAATTTATCCCTGAGACGCCTGATCCATCAGGGTTAAAGCAAACAAACGCACGCTTGCCTTCCAGACTCTGAGTCTATTCAGAGGCAGGTTCACCCGGCAGCCTCGGAACGTGGGGAGAGCACACGTGGGCCAACCGACTCTTTACTCAAAACTGCACAGCTCCCCCAGTGCTAAGGGCTGCGTTCAGAAAGGTGAGAAAGAAACATCCCATCATGCATTTCCCTGTGACCCGAGTACCTGGCACCTGGATGACCTCCATCCTGTCCAGCAGGGCCGCTGGGATGGTGGCCGTGGTGTTGGCGGTCGCGATGAAGAGGACTTGGGAGAGGTCGAAGGCCACGTTGAGATAGTGGTCGGTGAAGTTATGGTTCTGCTCCGGATCCAGCACCTGCGGAGAGGGAGGGCGACGCGGAACCACTGCGGCAGCTCCAGGGCAACAGACACGTGGCCACAGCGGCTGGTTTTGCTCGGCGTGGCTGGTTGGGGAGCCGGGGACTAACACTGAGACCTGCACCCTCCCTTACATGCCCACATTCTAAAGAAACATGCTCAACGTCACACTTTGGAAGACAGAAAGCACAAAGCAGCACAAATTACCCGTTCAGCCTTATCCTTCCCCTATGTCAGCAACTCGCGGTGTGGCCAGCACTAAGCCACCGATCCCGCAGAGCTAGTTCCCTCCGGGTGGCACGCCCTCTCCCACCACAGAGGGAACAGAAAGTGAGCGTGCAGTGTTCTGAATTCGTGGGTAACATGGTGATGAGCACACTCCTCCTCAGACACTATCAGAAAGTCTGGTATGGGTTTTCAATAAAAGGGGAACGCAGGAAAGAGGAGCTGGTAAGGATGCGCCTGCCACCAGCCTCAGACCCAGCACAAGGACAGACCCCCTCTAACGCGCAGGTTGTCAGCATCGACGGAGAACGAGTTAACTGGACACGTCAGACAACTCGACAGTTAGGTTCCTAAGACGCTGAGCAATGGTTCGTGTTCATGCTCCGTGTCACCGGGACTCGGTGCAGGCCTGCACGGGGCTTGAAAGAAGGTTCCGAGCAGCCCTCGTGCTCTGGCCTGCCACGCGGGGCCCTTTTCACTGCATCAGCAGATATAAACCGGCTGCACATGGATTCAAAACGGGAGTGAAACAGCCATGCCGTGAGGACAGACGCGTCAGCAGAGGCCACAGCGCAGAAGAGGCCTGGGCCAATAACCTTGCAGAATTACTGATCTCTAAGCAAAAGGCTCTGATGAACTATTTGATGAAAATGAACTAGGAAAAAATGAGAATTACTGGAAAGAGAAAGCTCTCTAAGACACTTAAATTTACATCTCAAACTGCTTCTGACTCCAGTCTGCACGGACCTGGTTCTGGGCATAACCCCCGCCACCCACAGGCACACGCACACGCACAGGCACACGCACACGAGTGGAGTCCCCTCGGCCTCACTGGGACGCGGGACGCAGACAGCGATTTGCACGCCTCACCTCGAGCAGAGCTGCGGCGGGGTCTCCCTGCAGACTCTTCCCCAGCTTGTCCACCTCGTCCAACAGGAACACCGGGTTGTTCACCCCGACCGTCTTCAGGCCGTTGATGATGCGGCCGGGCATGCTGCCCACGTAGGTGCGCCTGCGGGAAGCAAGCGCGTGGGCTCCGGTGGCCGGGGGCAGGAGCAGTGCCACTCGGAGCCAGGAGCCAGGAGCCAGGAAGGGAGGCCGTCTGGCTCTCGCAGGGAGGCAGCTGAGCCCCGAGAGGCCCGCAGGGTCCGTGCCTTCTCTCAGCCTGGCGCAGGCAGCCACGGTGCTGGAGCCGCTGCGCCCAACACGGGCCATTCAGGGAAACGGAAACATTACACTCAAGTCACACAGTTACGATTCTCACTCTGCCAGGTTCCAAGATGCCCCAACCCTGACTTTATTTTTTTTTTTTATAATATATTTTATTGATTTTTTTACAGAGAGGAAGGGAGAGAGAGTTAGAAACATCGATGAGAGAGAAACATCGATCAGCTGCCTCCTGCACACCCCCCACTGGGGATGTGCCCGCAACCAAGGTACATGCCCTTGACCGGAATCGAACCCGGGACCCTTGAGTCCGCAAGCCGACGCTCTATCCACTGAGCCAAACCAGTCAGGGCATCAACCCTGACTTTAATCCCCAGGCCGCACCCTCCTGCACCCCCCAGCATGACCATCTGCACAGGGAGACGGCTGCCCCTGCTGGTCTAGCCGCCTCGTCCTCAAGAAGGAAGTCAGAACCAGTGGGAAGGGCCACTCAAAATGCAGATCCCCTGCCCCCCCCCCCCCCCTCAAAAAAAGGAAAAACTCCAAACTCGTTTATTTCCAAGGCAATCAGTTGTTCCTGCTCGGAGTGAGAGGCCTGGGGTCAAGAGCATTCACACGGAAACTCCCTCCCTCCGGCACTGACGGGACTGCCCACCCACACGCTCTCCTCGCACAGCCAGGCTCAGCGCTCTCTGGGATGCACTACACCGTCACCGCGGCTCTGTGCATCTGAATGAGGGTCTGTGTGATGAGGTCAGGAGCAGAGCGTGGCGTGACATTAAACAGCATGTCTGTCCAATCGGAAAAAGCCCCTTTTCTGTAGAGCCAGCGAACGTCACCCCGCAGCAACGCACTCCGTGTCATCGCGACCTCGCGTGTAGTCAGCTCACTACTGCTCGCCCGTCTACACTCTAAATGGAAACCAAGCCTTGCTTTTCCTCCCCATCTCCCACCTCGCTATCGCTGAACTCCCCAGTTCCTTAGTCAATTGCTAACTACGAGCAGCTTCCTCCACACCACAGGCTGGAGCCCGGGCCTGGGAACGAGGAGAGGGGCCGGCAGGGGGAGGGAGAGCACAGAGCTGCTCTGTGTCCTCGGCTATTTTAAACTGCAGAACAGGGGCCTACTCAGCGGCAGGGAAAACAGAGCCGAGAACCCCGCCTGGGAGCATGTGACCGGCACTGGGACACCAAGCCCACGCGTCTCCCAAAGGCCCAGCTGTCCCATGGAGGGACTCCTCCCACCCAGCCACCCGGCCACGCTGTGATCCTCTCTCCCCTCTGGGGCCCCTCCCCCGCCCATCACTCTGACAGAGGTGTGGCCTGGGCTCCCAGCCTCCCCCTCCCCAGTCCCCCCTCCCGCCTCCACCTGCTCCCACAGGTTTCTAGTCACCTCCTCTCCAGGCTGCAGTGACTCCAGGGCCAGTGGGCAGGGAATCCTCGGGGCACAGGGCCGGTGGCCCTGGTGTTGAATGGACCACACGCCTGTTTGGTGATGGCGAGGGAGGGCTTGCCAGCAAGGTGCCCGCAAATCAGGCTTTGTGCTCACAGACCGATTCCGACAACGCCACACGCCTCTTACGCGGCAGGGATCACAGGCTTACCCAGGCCGCATCCGAGAGCTCAAGTTCCCACGTTTCAGGCAAAAGCACCACCTTCTTTTATACAACACGCTCTTCTCCTCACTAGGTTCCGCTTTCTCAGTGACAGCCACACACGGAAGGTCTTCACGTGGAACAGCGCACACATTTGCTATGATCGGCGTCAGGGGAGGGTTAAGGCCAGCCCACGTCCATGGGACGTGCTGAGAACCACGGCACCGCGTGCTGCCCACCACAGGCATCCTGAAGACACACGTCCCCACAGTTGTGCCACACAAGTAATCACGCGGGAACAGGCTATTTGGGGCAGTTTACGAATCAGATTGGATTTTATAAAGAGCACACGGACGCGTGCAGACCCACACCGGTCCCCCGAGCACTCCGAGTTGAAATAAGAACAAAAGTTGTTTGATGGATGCGGCCCGTTTGCCGAGCTCCGAGGGGCACTTCCCAAGCCTCACTGACCCAGCAATTCCAACCCAAAAGAAATGGGACACGTTACCTGTGTGTCACCTACCGTGACTTCTATGTCACATGACAACTCCACAGAGTCCCTCTCTACGTCCCACCCAATGCTGACGCACACCGGGCTACGGACGACAAGGGCGGAAATACACAGGACCCCGAGCGAGGGGGGAGCCACGCAGGGCGGGGAGAGCCTCCCCTCGCTTGCTTGTAGCTGAGGGCGCGCAGCTGGAGCAGGGAGATCCCAGGAGAGCCGGGCCCTGTGCCCAGGTGCCAGCTTCTTCCTGAGCCAGTGGCAGCCTCTAGTGGCGGGGCGAGGACAGGCCAGCCCAGGGAACAGGCCGTCCCTGACACGGCTTCCCTGCCCACTGCTCGTCTACTAAAGTCCTGGCGTGATCCTCCTCTCATGCAGCAGAGTTGTGAACAAGCAAGAAAAAGAATAAAAGGACCATTTTCATGCAAGTTTCTGAAGTTTCCTGGCCCAGCCTAAGGCCAGTGACCTTGGAAATAGGCAAATGGAAAAGATGATATAAAAGCAACATATTCCTTCCCCCACAACCCAAGTCTAACCCCTACGCAGGCAGCGGCTGTGGTTCAAAGCGGCCAGGGAAAATCGCTTCCTGACCCACCTGCGCGGGGCTGGTCCGAGGACAGAAGTTTCTACTCTGTTCCATACCTTGGCCTGGACATGAGGCAGCTGCAGTGTAAGTGCAGCGTCAGGTTCCTGCACAAGCCCCACCGCAGGACTGACACGTTACACGTGCACTGAAGGCAGCACGAACCCTACAGCCTGAGAGAGAGAGGCTCATGTGTCCCCAAACACCTCCCAGTCAGAGCGACAGAGAACAGACAGAACGGGACTGCAGCACGCAAGTCTGACCCCAATGCCAGATCGACCAGACTCAGGTCTGACAGTTTCCGATCCTTTGATAGAAAAAGTGTCAAAAATGCAAGGATGCCAAAGCCGGTTTGGCTCCGTGGATAGAGCGTCGGCCTGCGGACTGAAGGATACCAGGTTCGATTCCGGTCAAGGGCATGTACCTTGGTTGCGGGCACATCCCCAGTAGGGGGTGTGCAAGAGGCAGCTGATCGATGTTCCTCTCTCATCGATGTCTCTAACTCTCTATCCCTCTCTCTTCCTCTCTTTAAAAAAATCAATAAACTATATTAAAAAAAAATAAAATGCAAGGATAAGCCTCACAATGACCCTGACCTTTGTCCTTACACCTCTCACCCGACTGTAAACCAGTGTTCTTTTTTAAATGCATCTTTATTGTTGAAAGTGTTACAGGTGTCCCCCTCTCTTACCCCCTTGCGCCCCTCCATAAACCAGCCTCCTTAAAAGCTACTTTAAGCTGCCAACGTGCAACACGGGCTGTCACTATCTCTCAGCCCCTCCCACCCAGGCCAAGCCGCACTTCTGAACTCCAGGCACGTGGTCCTTATCTATGAAACGCCACTGGGCCCAAAGTGACGCCAAGGCATCAGGCCACCCAGGCACCACGAGTCACCACTAGCCACCACTAGTCATGCCACAGAGACCCCAGAGCAGAGGGTGCCCACTACGGCGAGGCTCCACGTTCCCCCGGCACCCCGAACAGCCCTTTCGGAAGGAGAGGGACCCTGCGCTGTGCTCTGGGGGGCTCTCGCCAACCACAGGGAAGGAGAGGACAGGCCGGCGAGGGAAGCACCCACCTGTGTCCCCGGATGTCGGACTGGTCGCACACCCCTCCGAGCGCGATCCTGTGGAACTCGCGGCCCAGGGTCTTGGCCACGGACCTCCCCACGCTTGTCTTCCCGACCCCGGGGGGGCCCACAAAGCACAGGATGGGGCCCTTCAGGTTGTTTCTGAGCTGCCGCACGGCCAGGTACTCCAACACCCGCTTCTTCAGCTTCTCCATGGCGTAGTGGTCGTTGTCCAGGAGGACGCGGGCGGCGCGGATGTCCAGCCGGTCTGTCGAGTGACCCACAGAGCGCATCTGGGCACTGGGACTTGTGGTGGGAACCCTGCCCAAGGCCGGCGGGAGTCCCAATAGCTTAGAAGTGACGAGAACACGCCTGCCTCCTTCTGAGCGAGTCTGGGGAGCCTGGGACGGGGTGGCCTTTTGCATAAGAAGGTTTAGCTTCTTTCTACAGAAACAGGAGGCCCTGCAGCGGCGGGAGCTAAGGGAAGCCCCCCGACTGAGATGGAACCGAGGATCACATTTCACCAACCACGGAGACCCCCTTCTCTCAATCAGGCCCAGGGACTCTCAGGGAGCCCGAGACCGCGGTGACAGGTTCAGTCTGCAGCTGACCTATGTCGGTGCGAAGGTGAGAGTGGACGGTGAGTGGAGGTGTTACAGAGGGTAGGCGTGACCGTGCCACGGCACAGCGAGGCCGTGCTGGGGGCTCACCGGTGGTGCTCTTGTTCCACGGCAGCTCCACCATGAGCTCTAAGTAGTTTCTGGTCAGAGCGTATTCCGGCATCGACTGAGGCATTTTTTTGAGTCTGCGGAGGAAGAATACATATCAAAGGTGTTCAAGAATAAAGAACTCCATAAAAACAGAAAAATCAAGCTTACCTCCATGGCTTGGTCAGACATATCATATGTACAGGGTGTCCCAAAAGATGAACACACACTTTGAATAATTATAAAGGCAGTGTTTATCAAAATACATTTCAGTTTGTGCCCTGGCTGGTGTGGCTCAGTGGACAGAGTGTCAGCCTGCGGAATGAAGGGTCCCAGGTTCCATTCCAGTCAACGGCACATGCCTGGGTTGCGGGCTTGATTCCCAGTAGGGAGCATACAGGAGGCTGCCAATCAATGATTATCTCTCATCATTGTTTCTCTCTCTCTCTCCCTCTCCCTTCCTCTCTGAAATCAATAAAGATATATTTTAAAAAAATACATTTCAGTTTCAAAACTGAGCTATCAGCTGTTACGATGTATATACATTTTGGGGAGGACACCCTGCATTTGGTTAAATAAATCTAAAAAAGTTTTTTAAAAATCTGGCTAATGACACATTTATTTTCTTTTCCTTTTTCTTTTTAATATATTTTATTGATTTTTACAGAGAGAAAGAGAGAGGGATAGAGAGTTAGAAACATCGATCAGCTGCCTCCTGCACACTCCCCACTGGGGAAGTGCCCGCAACCAAGGTACATGCCCTTGACCGGAATCGAACCTGGGACCCTTCAGTCTGCAGGCTGCTGCTCTATCCACTGAGCCAAACCGGTCCTGGCTCACACTTATTTTCTAAAGGTACATTACAAAACAAAATTAAAGCAACACCCGCACACTGGGGGGGTGGGGACCCTGCATCTGACGCAGCCCTGGAAACACGGCCTGGTCTGTGTAAGGACCTCCCAGAGCCTCAGGTGGCACCACCAGGTTCCGCATCACGGTGAGATCTAAATGCCTCACCGTGTGTTACACAGTAATTATGTATTTTCTTTTATTTTTTTACTAGAGGCTCAGTGCACAGGATTCCTGCACTGGTGGGAGGCGTAGCCTGCGGGGATCGGCCCGCTGTGGGATTGCTGCTCATCCCAGTCAGCTGAGCGGCGCTCCCACTGTGGGAGCGTACTGACCACCAGGCGGCAGCTCCTGCATTAAGTGTCTGCCCCTGGTGGTCAGTGCATGTCATAGCGACTGGTCGACAGGTCGTTCTGGTCATTCTACAATTCGGTCGCTGGGTTTTTATCATGTAGGATTATTTTTAAACATATATTTTTTATTGATTTCAGAGAAGAAGGGAGAGAGTTAGAAATATCAATGAGAGAGAATCATGGATCAGCTGTCTCCTGCACGCCCCCTATTGGGGATTGAGCCCACAACTTGGGCATGTGCCCTTGACCGGAACTGAACCCAGGACCCTTCAGTCCACAGGCTGACGCTCTATCCACTGAGCCAAACCAGCCAGGGCTAATTATATATTTTACATCAGAGTTCAAGTCAACTCAGAAATGAAGCCAACATCAGAATTTTAATAAAGAATGCAGCTCCCAGAACATATGCAGCGCACGTGTTCCATCCACACGGATGGCCTACATCTATCAGCAGGTGCCAGAGACAACAGGAGAGGCCTCAGCCGCATCTGCTAAGGTTCTTCACTGTGAACCTCAGAAAGGCAGGCCTCCCCAAGCCTCATTACAACTCACTAATACAACGAAACATGGTTGTAACGTTACACGCACGCAAATCAACAGTGGGTTTTCCACTAAACTAGATCACCAAGCAAAGGTGCTCAGCCCGCACCCCGCCAGGCCTTCCTGACCCCCCCCTGCACGGGGAGAGTGGCAGGCCCTGCCTCGCGCATGTGACCTAAAGACAACAGTGATGTGTGACGTGCACAACAGGAAGTGGACCAACACTGTCTGAACAAAGGCTGGTCCCCTCTTGACGACAGTGGACAGGCAGGTACCTCGGGGAGCACGCCTGAGTGCGTACTGCAGGGAGGGGCTGTGTCACTCACGCAGCATTCACGGAGCCGGGGGTGTGTGTTGGGGGGGGGGGGTGTGACCTTGGAGCACTAAGACTCTCAGGGTCAGGGTCTGGATGGGGTGAAGAGGGACCTTGAGAGCTGGGGTGCCAGGAAAGCTGGAGTTGGCAGTGCAGACCGGGGGGGGGGGGGGGGGCAGTGGTCTAGGGCCCCGTGAAGGGAAGAGGAGGATCAGAGCACGTACAGCAAACGGCTCAGCGTCCAGTTGGGGATGCTGCCACAGGCCTCCCCCCACGAGCAAGACGGGCCCAGCACACGGGGAGGCGCGCCGCTCACCTCTTGACCTCCTTGAGGCAGACGCGGCGGGCCTGCTCGGGCATGCTGGATGAGCGCACCTTCCGCTCCAGCAGGACCACGTCGTCGCTGTCCTCCTCCTCCTCCTCCTCCTCCTCCTCCAAGGCGCCGGGGACGTGCGTGACCCTCCGCATGGGGCGGATGGCTATCACCTGCGGCCGAGGGCGGGCGAGGGAGCGGGCGTCAGCACCAGGGCTCCTCTCTCCCTCCTGCTCAGCCTACGCGACTGCTGCTCCCACAGTCCCCCCAGGAGGAGGCCTCACTCCCACTCTCCCCTCCCTCCTGCCGCACAATCACCATACACCAGCCACTGGGGCCGCCTGCAGCCCGGCCCACCCTCCATGGAAGTGTCACGTATGACAGTGAAGGGATCACAAATGGATGGGTGGGGAGGAGTGGGGTGAAGGGGGTCAATGGGGAAAGAAGGGGCCATCTGCAATACTTTCAACAATAAAGATAAAAATTTTAAAAAAGCCCAATAAAAGCTCTCTGGGGAAATGCAGCTGCTGTCTTCACATGCGGAGGCTGAGGACTCGGGCTGAGGAGACAGAGAAGGTGAAGTCTGACTAAAAGAAAATCCAAACGTCAATCAGCTGGAATCAAAAAGTCAGCCACACTATGGCACAGCGTATGGACCAGTCCTAACCTGCTCTTAACATCACATCCCGTAAAAACGTTCAACTCAGCAGGTATTTGCTAATTTTCAAAATATAGAAAACACACAATGTTTGGCAAGAAAGAAAATGGCTTGGTAAATCACCCCTTTTAAAAAAAATATGTTTTTATTGAGTTTTCAAGAGAGAGGAAGGGAGGAGAGGGAGAGAGAGAAATGTCAATGATGAGCGAGAACCATGGATTGGCTGCCTTCTGCACGCCCCACACTGGGGATGGAGCCCGCAACCCGGGCATGTGCCCTGACTAGGAATCGAACCAGTGACCTCTAAGTTCCTGGGTCGATGTTCAGCCACTGAACCACACCGGCCGGGCTGCCCCGTGTTTTTCTTAAACAAACAAACAAACAAACAAACAAACCACCAACCCACACGGAACCTCCGATCCCATGACGACAGGCCCCTGAAGAAACGGGCCCCGAGGACACTGACCCGCTTCTCGTCATCCTGCTTGTGCTTCCTGGTTTTCTGGAGCAGCTTCAGGCCTTCGATCTGCCGGACGAGCAGTGGAATGGTCATCTTGAACCGATCCTCCAGGCTCACGGCGTCTAGAATCTAAAGAGCGAGAGCGAGCCCGTTACCAGAAACACACGCTCCACAGCCAGGCGGGCGGAGGCGCAGCGTGAACAGTCAGATACCTCTCACCAGGGTCACAGCTCCCTGCGGCCAACACAACCACAGTAACTGTATTCACCCAGCGAGGCTGTCTGGCACGAATACCAGAACCCTAAAAAGACCACAGAGCATCTTGAGTTTCCATTTCCACAGTTTCCATTTTTTAAAAAAGAAGCCATGTGTACTGTTCCAAGAGCAATTATCCCCTTCTGAGAATTATCCCCTTAAAGCCTCCAATGTGTCTACACATCAGGCCTAAACACATTCCAGGCTCAGCACATTGAAGCTTTACATACGAGAGACCAGAGCACTTTCCGCCGCCGCCCCTGCCAGTGAGTCTGCAGCGGACACATTCCCCACCGTCAGGGTAACCAGCTCCCTGCTCGCGCCCGAAGCAGGTGACGGTGCCCCTGCTGCCACCCGCCGCCCGTTCCTACCGGGGCACTGGGTCCCTGCTTATACTGTCTGTTTGCGTCAGCTGCACTTGCTGTTACAACAGTTGGATTTAAGTATTAAATGAACAATAAAGGAAGGAGGGTGGTTTCAATAAAAACTAGTTTAGCCGGATCGGTGTGGCTCAGCAGTTGAGCACCAACCCAGGAACTGAGAGGTACTGGTTTGATTCCCGGTCAGGGCACATACCCAGGGTATGGGCTCGATCCCCAGTAGGGAGTGTGCAGGAGGCAGCTGGTTGATAATGTTTCTCTCTCATCGATGTTTCTATCTCTCTATCCCTCCCCCTTCCTCTCTCTCTAAAAATCAATAAAAACATATTTTTAAAAAAATAAAAACTAGTTTAAATGTTCTGAGAAGATTCAATAAAGCAGGCTGCTTAAAAATACCATAAAAGTAAGTTTGCAAGAGAACGTTCACCATTTGGGGGAAAACATGCACATCTAAGATCCTGAACTTGGATTATTTTTCAAGTGTCTTTAAAACTCATTTCACTCTAAAGAAAGAGAAAGGTAAAATGATAGGCAACGCATCACAGTGCGTTTACGTAAGCAACACCAGGAATCCCAAGCAGCCCACACAGGGAAAGGGCGCGGCTCCTCGCGTGTAAAAACGGTGGCCGGAGTATATTTACGTATTTAAGTTAGATGAACCGTCTACCTGTGTTACTGTTCTCTGCTTTAACTTTCCCCATAAGCTGACAAGTGCTGGTACTGATAACGCGAGTAAAAACCGTCCCTTTTACAGTCACTTGAACTCCTCCCGTGAGTCTCCAGCATCCTGACTGAAGGCTCAAGTGTCCTTGCTCTCTAGACCCAACTGAACCGTGACCAAGGGCCTCCGCGCCCGAGGGCCCCGTACCTGAAGCTTCTCCTTGTTGCTCGTGCGGATGATGGACGTCAGGATGTCAGGGAGGGCTTCCCGGGGGAGGCTGTCGAGCAGGCGCCTCAGCTTCGCCACCGCGGGGACGGACATGTCCAGCATCTCCACCAGCTGCGGGGGAATGTGGTGTTACTGCTGGGCTTCCAGTCAGACTGCCGGGCGGCTGTCAGGTTTGGGCCTCAGAGGAAAATGTCAATCAGAATAAAAAGCAAAAATAGCCCTGGCCAGTTTGGCTCAATGGATAGAGCGTCGGCCTGCGGACTAAAGGGTCCCAGGTTCGATTCCGGTCAAGGACATGTACCTTGGTTGCGGGCACATCCCCAGTAGGAGGTGTGCAGGAGGCAGCTGATCGATGTTTCTCTCTCATCAATGTTTCTGGCTCTCTATCCCTCTCCCTTCCTCTCTGTGAAAAATCAATAAAATGTATTTTTTTTTTAAATAAAAATAAATAAAAAACAAAAATGGTTCAAATGTGGATAATACTAATGTTTACAAGAGGCTGTATATAAATTTGTGATTTTATTTAGAAAAAAATTAAAATTTATTGAAAAGTTGCAATGGTACTATAAACTATATATTCTTCCCCTAACTCACCAATTATTAACCTCTTGCCCGTTTGCTTTCTTACACTTACACACACGCATACACACGTGCGGGTGCACACAGTCACTGAGGAAGTTGCAGACATCGCGACCCTTGCCCTGAAGCCCAGGCACTCTTACATAACCCAGCCGCTGGCCAGTTCTGGAAAGCTCGCACAGCCGGTGCTCTCATGCTAACAAATCAGGAGCTGAAACACTGCCTCTTAGCAGGACACTCGGATTAATGAGAATCTGAGTCCCGATTGGGAATGATTTCTATAAACGGGGAGAACTGAGTTCGGGGCGCCTTTTCAGTAACTGGGATCCCATGGCTGGACAAAGGCTGCGCCCCCTTCTGGGCATGGCCCTCTGGTACAGCTGTGGCTGTGAAACACGAGGGAGTGCCAGTCGCTCCAGCAGGAGCGCTGAGAGCCACCATGGGGGCCGCCCGTCTCCTGCTCCGGACGCTGCGGGCATGTCCCGAGCCCACCTCTCACCCGCGGCCCGAGCTCAGAACCGCCACCGCGCGCTCATCCACCCCCTCCATGGTGACAAGCATGACTTACGTAACTCGGTGCCCAGACATTCTAGTGACAATGGCAGTACTTTTAAGCTTTAAAATCATTCATGTTTAGTAACTATCTGGTTTGGAGACACCACAAGTTGTAAGAAAAATTCTAGAAATACTTTTTGGAGATATTTTAGAAAGAGTTGGCTAATATGTCCTAGAATGAATGAGGTACAACCCCAGGGCCAACACATTGAAATGCACATATTATGGTGAATTATTAACTTACTTAAACACACGCGGCCCTAACACTGCACCACCCAACACATCCCTCGCCTCTCCGGGCAGCGAAGGAACGGAAGGGAAGGCGCTCAGGGGATGCGCGGGCACCTCACCTGCACCGCGTACTTGTAGAACTGCTCCGACAGCTCGCCCAGCTCCTCCCGGGTCTGCAGGGTGCTGGGGAACTCCTCCAGCCGGTCCAGCTGCTCCACCTGGGCCACGGGGTACGGCTTCTCCTTCAGCACCTGCACGATCTGGAAGCGGCACAGGCCCGTGACCAGCAGGGTGTAGTGCGGCTTCGGCCAGTTGCTGCCCACGACCTGCACGGCCAGCGCCGCCGTCCCGATCCTGCAAAACACACCGAACGCCCCTTACACCCCGCCCACCGGGCCCGCAGCTCGCCCCCGAAAAACCGCCCTCCCGCCCGAGGAGGGCCCCCGGGGAGCGAGCAAGCACTGGCTGCTGAACTTCACGCGGGGACCGGCCGTGACGTTGGTACCGTCGCTACGGCAGAGCAGGCCCGCCGCTCCCATCACCCCCTTCCAAGAGCGAGGTGGAAGTGCCTTTCAGTAACTGGGATCCCACGGCTGGACAAAGGCTGCGCCCCCTTCTGGGCGTGGCCCTCTGGTACAGCCGTGGCTTGTACCTCTTGGAGTACTGAGGCACAGAAATGTAAAAAAAGTAGTTGACAGCTACGTAGTTTCAGTTCATTTCCCCAGCTGGGCATGAGGCAAGCTTGCACCGGAATATCAGCATTTTAAGAGGATTTACATGGAAACAGCATGCGTGAGCCAGCTCAGAAGTGGGGCCCAGCACAGCTTTCTGCCAACACCGAGCCACCCGCCGCCTGTGAGCTTCCACGCCCCCCTCCACACCAGGCATCAGACAGGACTGACTGCTCTCGGATCTCGAGTCTCCAAACGCGGGGTGAGTGGCACAGGCCCCACATTGTGGGACTGAGGACAGTTCCAGACCCACATACCCTGCCAGAAGGTAGAGACGAATTCTAACTGCGGGTCACCCCACCTAACGATAGCCGGAAAGCTGTGTTTTCACTGAAGTTTAGCTCCTCATCAGAACATACGATGTGGACCGAGTAGCATCCGAGCACAATTCACAGAGAGGAAGCCTCACCCAAATGAAGCCCATGCTATACTACACGGAAAGGTCAACACGTGACACTAAACGGAAAGGTCAACATTCCGGGGACACTTCCAGGTCCCAAGAGAACTGCCTTTCTCTCTCTGGCCGGGGAGAGGCTGTGACTTCAGGAAAGAAGGGAAGAGACTAGGGCTCCCAACGCCTGGGGAACGGCAGCACAAGAGTCCGCCCTTGCCCCTCACACAGCGCAGCACGGGCAGCACACGGGCAGCACACAGACAGTACACGAGCAGCACACGGACAACACAAGGACAGCACAAGGACAGCACAGATAGTACACAGACAGCACACAGACAGCGCAGATAGTACACAGACAGCACATGGGCAGCACACAGACAGTACATGAGCAGCACATGGACAACACAAGGACAGCACACAGGTAGCACAGACAGTATACAGACAGCACACAGACAGCAACGGGCAGCACACAGCACACAGCGCAGATAGTACACAGACAGCACACAGCACACGGACAGTACACAGACAGCACACGGACAGTACACAGACAGCACACGGACAGTACACGGACAGCACACGGACAGTACACGGACAGCACACGGACAGCACACAGACAGTACAGACAGCACACACACAGCACACGGACAGCACGCGGACAGTACACAGCACATGGACAGTACACAGACAGCACATGGACAGCACACAGACAACACAGGAACAGCACACGGACAGCACACCGACAGTACAGACAGCACACACACAGCACATGGACAGCACGCGGACAATACACAGCACACGGACAGCACACAGACAGCACACGGACAGCACACAGCGCAGCACACAGACAGCACACGGACAGCATGTGGACAGCACACGGACAGCACACGGACAGCATGTGGACAGCACACGGACAGCACACAGCACAGCACACGGACAGCACACGGAGAGCACACGGACAGCACACTGACAGCACACGGAGAGCACACAGCACAGACAGCGAGTGATCGTCTCAGCGACCGTGTGCCTCTGCATGGGCTCATCTGGAGCGCTCCTCAGAGTCACTCCTGCAGGCTGTGACCTGGCTTCCCTCCACTCAGTGTGCTCTGAGCGGTACACCTTTCCCACCACCGTCCAGTCCTGTCCTGTGCACAGGGGTGAAATCGGATTTAAGCAATAACTTAAACCAAAAAATCAGAAAGACAATTTGGTGGGGAGGAGCAGTCAGGGCTGTGAAAACGTGACGGGGCACCCGTGGCTGCTTCCCTTCCCGCCCGGCAGCAGGTAGTGCTCCCCTCCGGCCCCCTCAGGCCGCGGAAAGGGAGCGGCCCTGGAGGTGTGGCGGCTGAGAGTGTGCGTCACGCCACCCCGGGCAGGAGCAGCTCTATTCCGGCCACAGGAATGGCAGAAGCCGGAGACCGCATCCCTGGCCCAAGGGTTTCCAGGCTAGGCACCGGAGAGAGGGGGGAGATAAGTGTATTTGTCTGGGCTTCGTCACCGTCACAGGTGAGGCCAACAGCGAGTTTTCTCGCAGAGCAAACACTGTACTTCTGCCAACGGGAGAGGAAGGCGTCCGAGCTGAAGGCGGGTGTGCATGGGCCTCGCCTCCGGAAAAGACAAGCCTGTCGAGGTTTACGGGGTATCGTGGTTCTTCCTCTGAACCCCTCCAGTTGACTCAAGTGCATCCCCTTAAAGGAAAACGCGGCCTGGGGGGTGGCAGATGGCCAGAAGCCCCACTTGGGGAAAGACACTCCGAGAGTCACACACATTTTCTGGTTTCCCATGCATATGAGAGTCATGCTTACACTCTGCCTAGGTCAGTGGTCGGCAAACTCATTAGTCAACAGAGCCAAATATCAACAGCACAACGATTGAAATTTCTTTTGAGAGCCAAATTTTTTAAACTTAAACTTCTCCTAACGCCACTTCTTCAAAATAGACTCGCCCAGGCCGTGGTATTTTGTGGAAGAGCCACACTCAAGGGGCCAAAGAGCCGCATGTGGCTCGCGAGGCTCAGTTTGCCAACCACGGCCGTGGTTTATTGAGCAGCGGTAGCATTAGGTCTGGGAAAACAATGCGGACGCCTCAATTAGAAACCACTTTGTTGATAAAAAAGGCGAGCCATCTCCTGAGCCTCCAAGGAGTCGGAACCTTTTTGCTGGAGGAGGGTCTCGCCACCACACTGCCTCTCAAAGCTGGAGTCCCTCCTCTCAGACCCCGGCGCTGCTTCAACTGCTTCTGGAACATTCTAAGTCCTTTGTCGTCATCCCCACCATCTTCCCAGCATGTTCCCCAGGAACAGATTCCATCTTAAGACGTCCCTCTCAGGCTCGTCCACAGAAGCAAATCCTCAGCGTCCGAGTCTGATCATGAGATGGCAGTAGCTCGGTCCCCGATTCAGGCTCCACGCGCAACTCTAGTCCTCACACTGCTTCCACACGTCTGCAGGCCCTTCCTCCACGGACGTCTTGAGCCCTCAAGGTCACCCATGAGGGTAGGAACTGCCTTCTCCCACACTCCCACGGATGCTGGTACTGTGGCCTCTTCCCATGAGGGTTCCTCATGGCATGAGGATGGGAACTCTTTCCGGCAGGCTTCCGATATACTTTGCCCAGATCCATCAGAGGAGCCACAGCTACAAAACGTGTTCCCTACACAGTCAGACTTCAAGGCGGAAACGTCTCCCCGGCCCCTGGGCTGCAGGATGGGCGCGGCCAGCAGCAGGAAGACGTGTGCTCACCGTGCCCCTGTCAGCCTCCCGGGTGTGAGGTGCCCTGTCAATGAAGGCACAGGTGTCCACCGCGGGCTCACAGGGGGCGCCAGCCCACGTTGCACCCAGGTGTGCTGTCATCCGGGCTCTGAGGCCGCGTTCACAGAGCATGGGCGGAGGTCTAGCATGATTCCTCAAGGCCCTGGGAATTTTGGAACGGTAGGTAGACGCACATTGGCTTCAACTTAAAAGTCACCAGCAACACGAGCCCCTGAGAGAGGCCGCCTGTCCTGGCGCACGGAGGCCTGACACTGCCCTCTCCCCTCTGGCCGTGAGAGTCCTGGCTGGCATCATCTTCCAACAGATGCTCAGTGGACAACCTGCTGCGGACACAGCCCCCCGCGGGGGTCATCTCCACCAGGGCTTCCGAGTCACTGCCCCTCGCCTGGCACCTTCATGTCGGAGACGGCTTCTTCCCTTAACCCACAGGAGCCAACCCCCTCCAGCTCTCATTCTTCCTCCAGCAGCCTCCTCACTCCCAGCCCCACGGAACGGAAGCGTGTGAGGGCCTCGCTCATGCTTAGGCTCTGGTTTAGGGGGAGGCGGTGGCTGGTGCGATCTTCTATCCGACCACGAAGACTCTCTCCATCCCAGCAATGAGGCTGCTTCCCTTCCTGACGGTCTGTGTGTTCGCGGGAGTCGCACTTTTGATAGAAACAAATAGGAGCAGTACAGGCAGCGTTGACCCCGATTATAAAACGGTGCATGTGCCCTTTCTCCACAAACACTCACTTTCTGTTGAGAAATGCCACTGTTTTGTTTTGTTAGACAAATGCCAACGAAACGCGTTGGGGCCTGGGAGATGAAGCAGCAGCCACACGACGCGGAGGGCCTGAGACACCAGCAGTAGCCCATGCGGTGCACAGGTGTGCTGTCTTCCGGGCACTGAGGCTGCATTCACACAGCCATGGGCCTGACGGGGGCGGGGCGGGGGGTGAGGAGGGTGGAAGCAGCCTGGGTACATGGAAGGACAGGGCCCAGGGAGGGCTGAGTCAGTACCATTTCCACTCAGAGAACAAGGCGTCCCTCGGGAGCCACTACATGGGTGTCCTGAGGTGGCCGGGGCCCAGATCTACCCCAAGGGAGAGCCGCAAGGGCCAGGCTTGCACACCGACATGCAAAAGAGGGGGTGGTTCAGGAAGTCAGCACCTGGCCCTGCTCCTGCGGTGGCGAGGAGCCCGGGGACAAAGCGGCTTCGGCTGCTCCTTGAAAACCGCGGCAGTGCCACCTGGGCCGTGGGAAGGACACACGGCAGCAGAGGGAGCCCTCGCCTGCCCTGCAGACCAGCGCCACCGGGAAGCGCAGGTAACTGGCCCGGGGAAGGTGTGGGCAGCAGCACAGAACGTTAGCAACAACGCAGTAACTGTGTCACGGAAGGTTTTACTTTGTAAAGGAAGGTGTGCTTTAAGGTCAGATTAGAGGAAAAAGGCATTGGCTGCTAATACGGAGGAATGCAGGGGATCTTGCTACCCAGACTTCCCAAGGAGTGAACAGTATTTCTAGGAAAACTGCCTGGTCTCGTGGGTCCTAAGAATGCTGGGATTCTATGAAGAATGGTCAGTGTATGGCCCTGGCCCGTTTAGCTCAGTGGATAGAACGTTGGCCTGTGGACTGAAGGGTCCCGGAGTTTGATCCCGGTCAAGGGCACATGCTGGGGTTGCAGGCTTGATCCCCAGTAGGGGGCGTGCAGGAGGCAGCTGATCAATGATTCTCTCTCATCATTGATTGTCCTAGCTCTTTCTCTCTCCTTTCCTCTCTGAAATCAATAAAAACATATTTAAAGAAAGAAGGGGACGGGGGGTGGGGGGGAGAATGGTTGGTGTATGTTTCCTAACTCGAACGACTAAGTCTTCCCAGGGCGATTAGAGTGAAACAAGGGCAGCGACAGGAGCATCGGGGGTGAGCTCACCCGTCACCTTAACGGCACGGGTGCTTCCAGCCCAAGAGGCTAGAGTGACAGTCACTGTCATTGCGGAGGGATTTGCCCGGGGGAAGGAAACACCCCTCAAATCTGCCAGAATGACGCCAATGAGTGGTCACTTACACCTAACGCAGGACTAAATCTACTTAAGGAAAAACAACCCTCACCAGAGGATGTATGTTTGTTGTTTGTTGTTGTTGTTGCTGATTTGAGAGAGAGATGAAGGCAGAGGGAGAGAGAGACATCCATCAGCTGCCCCTAGCTCCGACACAAACCACAACCTCGGTATGTGCCATGACCAGGAATCGAACCCACGACCCCTTGGTGACTGGGACAACGCTCCAAGCAACTGAGCCGCCAGGCCAGGGCTGACTAAATCTACTTCTGAAATTCACAGCGTGCCTTGTGGACAGTCACCAGACCTACGCACAGTGGCAAGAAAATGGAAAATCTGATCACGGCCACTCTGGGCTCAACAGGCAACTAAGTGCCCGGGCACAGAGCATGCCAAGGGGTGGGAGAAGTGAGCGGAGCCTGGAGTGGGGTCCTGGGAGGGAAACCAGGATCCAGGACAATGTGTCAGCGCTGACTGACACTCGGAAAGTGCCCAGTTCCACTCCAGCCAGAGCAGGTCCGAGGGGGGCCAAGGTGCTGAGAAAAGCCAGGCTTTCGCAATGTGGACCATGGGCTGGCCAGGTTTGTTTTGTTTTAGAAGGGGAGGGGAGAGGCTCCTTTGAGAATGTGAAGAAAGCTATGGAATCTCCTTAAATAAAAAAAAAATATATATATATATATATATATATATATATATATATATATAGATTTAAGAGAGGAAGGGAGAGGGAGAAACATCAATGATGAGAATCATTGATTGCTTGCCTCTTGCATGCTCCCCACTGCCTGTCCCCCCCCCCAAACCCCCCCCCCGCCCCGCACTTCACTGGGCCCACCTGTGCACAAACCGGGAATGTGCTCTTGACCAGAATCGAACCCAAGACCCTTCATCCACAGGCCGACGCTCTATCCACTGAGCCAAACCAGCAAGGGCTGGAATCTCCTTTTAAAAATGTATATAGCCACACGGTTTGGGATAAAAACAAGGCGTTCCTAACCCTCCCCAAATCCATTGGGCCAGGAACCCCCAGTTCTGAGACAGGGTCACTGCAGGTGAACAAGGGGCTCTAAGCTGACAACATCTTGAGAGGATTAGGGTGGGGAGGCGCATCTGAGGCAAAGACGGCATTTGCTGAGAGCGAACCTTTACCCGCAGAGTCCAACATAAACACAATGCGAGCCACATGCGGAATTTTCGCGCTCACATTATAAAGTTAAAAGAAACGGGTGAAGTGCTAATTTTTTACTGAACTGCAAAGAGCCAAAATCTATATAAAATGTACTCATTTAGTAATCAACACAGCCGCTTTTCGTTCCAAGTTTTCAAAATCGAGCGTGCTGTGTACCCTTGCGGCACATTAGGGGTTTGTCTGGGACACGACTTTCAGTGCCAACCAGGACAGTGCCCAGCAACCTGGGACCGGTCCCTCTGGGATCTCAATGCGACCGGTGCTCGATGGCCACAGGTGGCTGGTGGCCACGGTCTGGACGGCATACCTGCCTATCAAGCGACACACATCGCCTCCCTTAACCCTCCGGGCACACGTGCCAGGTGGAGGCTCTGAGTCCCGGGATAACAGGTGGAGAAGGACGGACAGGCACAGGGGCCCTCTTACCCAGATCACACACTAGGGCCTGCGTGGGCCATCTCCCGGCAAGCGGGGGCCTGAGGACTAGCAGGAGGCCAAGAAGGAGCAGGGACAGACGCCAGGGCAGGTGTGAGCAGGAAAGGCCCTTAGGGAGGAAAACAGGGGCAGTGAGGGGAGACGAGGGGGGCAGGCGGGTGTGTGGAAGAAAGGCACCCCAAAAAGTTAACGGAGGGGGTGGTGTGGTGCAGGGCGGGATGGGAAAGCAATAAAACGTGCGGGTGTCCAGTGTCCAGTGAAGAGGTCACAGTGACAGGGAAGGGGAAGGGCGGGGAGGAGCGCCCTGGAGAGCTCAGACCTGGGGGCGGGAGCGGGTTCAGGTCCACTTGTTACCAGTGACAGTTCGTCCTAACGGCTCCCTGCCTCCTGGATCCTCCCACGGAACGGCCCCCCATTTCCCGCGTTAGGGGCAGACACCTGGCCCCCCATTTACCGCCTTAGGGGCAGACCCCCCGGGCCCGTGTCCCGCGTTAGGGGCAGACCCGGCTGCCCCCCGCCGTCGCGCCCCGCCGGGCCCACCTGTGCAGCGGCGGCAGGTCCTGCGCGTCGCTGGCCGGGTCGGGCGTGTTGGGGATGACGCCCAGGATGGTGCTCTGCAGCGACGTGCCCTTGAGCAGGCGGCTGCGCACCAGCTGCAGGTTGCGGGCCGAGTCCACGCTCGTGCGCATGGTGGAGCCGGGCAGCAGCACGCCCTCGTGGGTGAGCAGCAGCGGCAGGCGGCTGGGGATCTGGATGGAGCTCCCTGACGACATGGCGGCGGCGGCGGCGTCCGACTGAGCTGCACTCAGCGATGTGCGCCGCCTGCGTCGCCGTCCCGACCTCCGAGCCGCCGGCGCGCCGGCACTTCCGGTCCAGAGCTACGGGCCGCCCCCGGGCTCAAACGCCGCCGCTTCGCGCTGCCCCCTGGCGGAGCCGCGCGGTAAGGCGCGCGTCGTAATTACGCGAAAAGAGGTGCAGGGCTCCTGTGCGCCAAGGCCTGCTCAGCACCTCAACTTTCTCCTGGGACTCGCTCACCCAGCGACCCCCCCAACCCCACCCCGCTGTGTTCGGAAGGAAGATGGAGAAGGTTACAGCCAGTTGAAATGCTTTTCACTTTCAATGTGAGCCGAGCTCAGGTGTGCAAAAGCGTTGCCAGGCCCTAGCAGAGGGTCCCACACACCCTTCACTCTGCGTCCCCTGTAAGCGGCGTACACATCAGTTCAATCTATAGACCCGCCTTAAAAGGTGCCGTTTCCTCCCGAATGTCCCTTTCTTTCTGCGCCAGGATCCCACTTTCCCTTCAGTTGTGATGACTCCTCAATGATTATAATTTTTTTTTTTCTTTTAAAAACTCAGCACTTTGGGTGTTCCAGTGCCTTATTTTATGGAATGCCCCTCAATCCATCCATGGACAAGGTTGCCTCTGTCATGGCCCGGACAGTGTAGGGGGTGGGCACCATATGCAAGGACAGTGGTGTGGACGGCGGGAAGTCCTTCCGAGGGTCAGAGGAGGCCCTGAGCTTCTAACTTAGAGGGGGCAGCCCAGCTGGGATCAGGGGTGGGGGCAGGAAGGGCAGGACACCAGGCAGGAGAAGCAACATTTGCACAGACCCTGTGGCTGGGATGCCTGTAGGATGCTTTCGGACCAGCTCCTGGAATTGGCTGAGCTTCGAGGTCCCAAGGAGCTGAGAGGCTCAGCGGGGTCAGGTTAGAGAGCACAGTTCCTCGGGAAATGGGCAGATGAGTGAAGACCCGCCCAGTCCCCCTCTAGTCACATACTCAGAAAGGTGAAAGCCCTGGGAAGGAGCTGGGTCTTCCTCTAAGCCTGACACAGAATCACATTACCTGGCTTACGTTCTCAAAAGCCGCTGTGTGAAGAATGGAGTAGAAGGGGTTGGAGAGGAAAAGTGGGGAGTCAGTGAGGAGGTGGGGTATGAGCTGAGGGAGACCTGACGGTCGAGAATGGGCCAGCTGTGCCAGAAGCCAGCAGGAGAATGTCGGGGGTTAGCACTCAATGCACCGCCGCGATGGCCCCCAGAAGCTAATGGGACCAGCAGGAGGAGATAACCCTAAGAGCCCGGAAGGGAACGGCAGGGAATGGACGGCCTGGGCGGAGCGGGAAGAGAAAGGGCCTGGCAGGCGCCTCTGCCCCACTGCCCCCGGCACCTTCCCTGTCCTTCATGCCTCTGGCCTTGGACACGGGCCACAGTTTACCTTGTTCCAGGGCCCCCTCCAGTTCACAGGCCGTTTCATCATCTGCAAACAGCCCGGGTCTGAACCAAATTTACTGCCATGACGTTGGCCCCCGGCGATGGCTGGAGAAGCTTGGCTCTCTGATTCCCAGGCACGTCCTGGTCCCCACCCCACAGCAGCGATGGCCTTGCCACTAATCACAGTGAATAAACGGGCAGCAGATCCCTGGTTCTTTCTCATCATTGCTGTTTCTATCTCCCTCTCCCTCTCCCTCTCCCTTCCTCTCTCTGAAATCAATAAACGTATATTAAAAAAAATAAAAAGAAATCAATGCAGGGAATGCTGATAAGGCAGGTGCAATTGACAAGTGCGTGGTGCCCACAGTCCCCACGTGGTGAAGAGCACAGAAAAATGAGGAAGCATTCTTTCAATATTTGAAAACGTTCAGCACAGTTCCTCGGGAAATGGGCAGATGAGTGAAGACCCGCCCAGTCCCCCTCTTTGCCTCTCCGTTCTCCTCTTCCTCGTTAGCACAGAGCACGACGTTCCTGTTGGAACTACCCTCCGGCTCTGCTGCCGCGGGAGGTCAGTGCCCAGCGCAGCCCGGTGCCAGCGTGCATGACTTGCGATCTAGAACTTGCTGACGCCACCGCTCCCCACCTCCACGCCCTCCCCTGGGGAGCTTTGCGCAATGAATAAACGGAAAAGCGGCACACAGGGGCCTCCCCCAGGGCCTCTCTCTACAGAATCACGCCAATTTTAAATGTCTTTATTGATTGCAGAGAGGAAGGGGGAGAGAGAGAGAGAAACATCAGTGTGAGAGAGAATCATGGATCGGCTGCCTCCTGCATGTCCCACACTGGGAATGGAACCCACAACCCGGGCCTGTGCCCTGACCTGGAATCGAACCCTGACCTCCTGGTTCCTAGGTCGACGCTCAACCACTGAGTTGTTCACTTTCTCTTTCCATTCCTTCAGAAATACTCCTCATTACCATCCCTCTCCTACCCCAGGCAGCGGCTGCTCTGAGAGTGAGTCACATACTCAGAAAGGTGAAAGCAAAAGGCATATGAAATACGCTTCGTTACTCAAGGCTCCTAAGTCCTACACAGACCCACTGCCCTAAGTCTGAAAACCAGGAGTCAAAAAATGGCAACATGTGTGCCTTTCACTCATCTCCCGTCCACTCCTCATTTACTTATTGAGCACCTGGCTGTCCTCCTAGCCAGTGGTCGGCAAACTCATTAGTCAACAGAGCCAAATATCAACAGTACAGTGATTGAAATTTCTTTTGAGAGCCAAATTTTTTAAACTTAAACTTCTTCTAACGCCACTTTTACGAAATAGACTCGCCCAGGCCGTGGTATTTTGTGGAAGAGCCACACTCAAGGGGCCAAAGAGCTGCATGTGGCTCTCGAGCCGAAGTTTGCCGACCACGGTCCTAGCCAGTCCCGCGCCCCAGGCCCAGGGACTCAATAGTGAGCAAAGCATGCAGGCCCCTGTCCTCCATTTAGTGCCGGAAATGAACGCGGAACAAACAGTGATTGACGTGAATGTACAATTACAAACTGGGGTAAGAGAAGATGCATGGTTTGTTTTTAAGAAGTCCTCACCTGAGGATTTTTAAGAACTTATTTTATTTATCATTATTATTAAAATGTATTTTTATTGACTTCAGAGAGGAAGAGAGAGGGAGAGAGAGATAGAAACATCAATGATGACAGAGAATCTTGGATCGGCTGCCTCCTGCACGCCCCACACGGGGGATCGAGGCTGCGACCCAGGCACGTGCCCTGACCAGGAATCAACCGACAATCTTTCGGTGCACAAGATGATGCCCAACTAACTGAGCCACCCGGCAGGGCAGAAGAGGCATAGTTCTGTGGGCAGGTGTGGCATGTGATAGGAGACTGAACTGGTCCATAGGGGGAGAGGTGGGGAGTGGGGAGTTAGAGAAGGTTTCCCCAAGTGAAGTCGGGCTGGGGCCTGAGTGGATGTTAAAAAACAGGGAGCCAAGCCTGATTGGCATGACTCTGTGCTTGAGCATCGACCTATGAATCAGGAGGTCATGGTTTGATTCCCGGTAAGGGCACATGCCCGGGTTGTGGGCTCCGTCCCCAGTGTGGGGTGTGCAGGAGGCAGCTGATCCATGATTCTCTCTCCTCATTGATGTTTCTATCTCCCTTTCCATTCCTCTCTGAAATCAATAAAAACATGTGTAAAAACATAAATAAATAAAAATAGGGAGCCAAGTCCATCCCAGGCAGAGGGAAGAGCAGGGCCCCACCCTGTGCACAGCTCTGCACGCTGCCTGCAGGGGGCCGGTCTCCTCTCCTGCCCATGTGGGGCTGGATCTAAGCCGCTCCTACCTGTTGCTTTTTCAGATTCTCTGGTTTTGGAAAACGAAGAATAGGCAGGACAACTGAAAATGACCAGGAGGAAGATATGCTGGGTCCCCAGCTCTTCCGGCGGCATCATGAATCTCGGCTTCGATGTGGGTGACGGCATGGTCTCGGGACTTAGCTACGTGAGTACATCTTCCCATTGAAGCCCCAGGAAGCTGAGCAGGTAGGGTCTTCTCCAGGGTCACCAATTATTAGCTAAAAGGAATGCTGTCCCATATTTATTCAACCTTGATTATTTTATTTTATTTTATTTATTTATTTTTTAAATTTCTTTATTGATTAAGGTGTCACATATTTGTCCTCATCCCCCCATTCCCATCCCACACCCCTCCCCATGGATGCCCCAACCCTCTGTTGACCTTAACCATTGGTTAAGCTCGTATGCATGCACACAAGTCCTTTGGTTGATCTCTCCCCCCTCTCCCCACCCTCCCCTACCCTCCCTCTGAGGCCCGATAGTCCGATCGATGCCTCCTTGTTTCTGGTTCTGTTCTTGTTCATCAGTCTATGTTGTTCATCATTTCCCCTAGATGAGTGAGATCATGTATCACTAGAAATATACTTATAAGAACTGAATGTGAGACGAGCAATAATAGTTATGCTGACAGGCAAATGAATCAGTCTGTAGTGAGTTTCTTTCTGGACCAACAGTTCTTTTGAGACCCAATTTCAATGTCCACCAGTTCCTTATGTGTACATGTCAGCACTGACTTTTCAGCTCTGGATGGTGGACAAATGGTGGTAATGCAGGTCCGACTCCCTCTGGTTTGGTCTCGGCCGGACCCAGGAGCACAGCCTCACCCGGACCCAGGTGCGCGCGGCCTCACCTGGACCTGGGACCCAGCCTCACCTGGATCCAGGGGCACACGGCCTCACCCAGACCCGGGATCCAGCTTCACCCGGACCCAGGGGCACGTGGCCTCACCTGGACCCAGGGGTGCGTGGCCTCTCCCAGACCCAGGGGCACGTGGTCTCACCCGGGCCCGGGACCCAGCCTCACCCGGATCCAGGGGCACACGGCCTCACCCGGACCTGGGATCTAGCTTCACCCAGACCCAGGGGCGCGTGGCCTCACCCGGATCCAGGGGCACACGGCCTCACCCAGACTCGGGATCCAGCTTCACCGGGACCCAGGGGCGTGTGGCCTCACCCGGACCCAGGGGCGCGTGGCCTCTCCCAGACCCAGGGGCGCGTGGCCTCACCCAGACCCGGGACCCAGCCTCACCCGGATCCAGGGGCACATGGCCTCACCCGGACTCAGGATCCAGCTTCACCGGGACCCAGGTGCGCGCGGCCTCACCCGGACCCGGGACCCAGCCTCACCCGGATCCAGGGGCACATGGCCTCACCTGGACTCAGGATCCAGCTTCACCGGGACCCAGGTGCGCGCGGCCTCACCCGGACCCGGGACCCAGCCTCACCCGGATCCAGGGGCACACGGCCTCACCCGGACCCGGGATCCAGCTTCACCCAGACCCAGAGGCGCATGGCCCCTCCCAGACCCAGGGGGGCAGCCTCACCCGGACCCAGGACCCAGCCTCACCCAGGTCCAGGGGCACCCGGCCTCACCCGGACCCGGGATCCAGCTTCACCTGGACCCAGGGGCGCGCGGCATCACCCGGACCCAGGAGCGCGCGGCCTCATCCGGATCCAGGGGCACACGTCCTCACCCGGACCCAGGATCCAGCTTCACCCGGATCCAGGGGCACATGGCCTCACCCGGACCCGGGATCCAGCTTCACCCGGACCCAGGGGCGCATGGCCTCACCCGGACCCAGGGGCGCGTGGCCTCTCCCGGACCCAGGGTCAACCTTGATTTTTTTAAATGCACCTCACACTTCTATAATTAGATGAATCGTAATCCTTGGTCATGACACACCTTCGTGGCTCATGCATGTGCATGTAATCTCTATTACCTATTCATCTATGTATGCACTTATAATAACACTAGAGGCCTGGTGCACAAATTCGTGCACAGGTGGGGTCCCTTGGCCTGGCCGGTGATCGGGCCGATTGAGGCCATTTCATCCAGTCCCGATCAGGGCCAATAGGGGCCTGCCGGCCAAGGGGAGGGATCGAGGGAGGTTGGCCTGCCACAGGAGATTGTCTGTGGGAGCACACTGACCACCAGGGGGCAGCTCCTGCATTGAGCATATGCCCCCTGGTGGTCAGTGTGCATCATAGCAACCAGTTGTAATGGTCACTTAGGCTATATATATATATATATATATATATATATTATAGATAGATACTAAGTGCCTCTGGACCCATTGCTAACACACCAGCTTTGACCTTGACAATCACATTCAGCTGTTGGTCTCCCCTCCCCAAGTCCCTCTCCTTGAAGGAACCACTGTCTGGAACCTTTTCCCACCGATCCTTTCATTTGTTTGTTGGTTGATTTATTTATATCAGGATGTAATTGACATACAACCGTACGTTAGCTTCAGGTGTACAACATACTACCTGGTATTTGTATATGTTGTGAAGTGATCATGACAATAAGTCTGGTGAACATCCATCAGCATACAGTCACACATCTCTTTTTCTTGTGATGAGACATTTGAAGATCTCCTCTCACAGTAACATTAAAACATGTAACCCACGTGCTTGACCACAGTCACCGAGCTGTGACTGCAGTCCCCAGCACTTCTTTGCTTTGTAACTGGCAGTTTGTACCTTTTGACCTTCACCCATTTGCCTGCCCGCCCACCTTGCCTCCAGCAACCGCCAATCTATTTTCTGTGTCTATGAGCTCCTTTTTCTTGTTTTAAAGATTCCACATGTTGCCCTGGCCGGTCTTGTTCAGTGGATAGAGCGTCAGCCCTCAGACCATAGGGTCACGAGTTCAAATCCCTGTCAAGCATGTACCTGGGTTCCAAGTTCATCCCCACCCCCATCCGGGCCCCAGCGAGAGGCAACCCATCGATATGTCTCTCTCACATCGATGTTTCTCTCTCTCTCTTCCCCTCCTCCCTCCCTTCTACTCTCTAAAAGTCAATGGGCGAGGATAAAAAAGAGGTTCCACATGCCAGTGAGAACTGGGGTATTTATCTTTCTCTGCCTGACTCCGGAGCCCTGAGGAAGCTGACGGGGAAGGAGCCATCCTCCGAGGGCCTAGCGCCCGCTCTGGATGGTATTTATGGGTCTGAAACGGACGCTCTTTTGTTTTTTCTTTCCCAAGAGAACATACACCCCTGAAGACGGCCCCGGGAGCCCACAAATCCAGGAGCCTGAGCCACCTGGGAGCGCAGCTGCCCCACCTCCGGGGAAGCATGACACCTGGAAGATGCTGATGCCCTTCCGTCCCACGCCCAAGTGAGTCCTGGGGGCGGAGGGGCAGAGCCCACCCAGCATGAAGGGCAATGAAGGTCAACTTCACCTTGGACACTTCCGCACTGTTTCCCACAGAACGGACACATTGCATTGCTTTTCTTTCTTCTAAATACATTTTTATTGATTTCAGAGAGGAAGGGAGAGGGAGAGAGAGAGAGACATCAATGCTGAGAGAGAATCATGGATCGGCTGCCTCCTGCACGCCCCCCACTGGGGATCGAGCCCACAACCTGGGCATGTGCCCTGACCAGGAATTGAACCGTGACCTCCTGGTTCATAGGTCGGCGCTCAACCGGAGCCACGCTGCCTGAGCTCTTTCCTTTCTTTTAAAATCATTCCCCTATTCACAGGTGCGTTTGCTGTTTCTGATGTTTCACTATCACACAAATAACATTCATGAACTCTTTGCTGTGCCTCTGGCTGGCCGCGCTGTGGTTCGGGCATAGCCTTCACTCATCATCTCAACATCTCGCCCTCGATGTCATCTCCCTTCTGAACCCGCGTGCTAATGTGACCACCTTGCCTCTGACTTCCAGGCGTCCTTCCCCCCAGCCCCTGGATGACGCTGGCCTCTTCTCCTACTTGACGGTGTCGTGGCTCAGCCCCCTCATGACCCAAGGCCTCCGGAAACGCTTAGATGAGAACACCATCCCCCCACTGTCAGCGCAGGACGCCTCCGTCCGAAATGCCAACAGGTACAGTCATGCTGGGCAAGCCACGGGGTGGTTGAGACCAGGTCTTGGTGGGGGGACGGTGACCAGAGATGCTCAGAGTAGGTAAGATGGGTCCCTCCTCAGACAACCAAGGGCTGTGGGCTCTTCCTTTGTGGCAAGAAGCCGACCTCTAGTCTGAAAGCGCTTTCTTATTTTATTTTTAAAATATATTTTTATTGATTTCAGAGAGAGGGAGGGAGAGGGAGAGAGAGAGAAGCATCAGTGATGGGAAAGAATCATGGATCGGCTGCCTCCTGCATGCTATGGATCCAGCCCAGGGAATCGAACCACGGCCTCCTGGTTCATAAATTGACACTCAACCACCGAGCCACACTATACGCCAAGGTTGTGGGTTCCATCCCCGGCCAGGGCACATACAAGAATCAACCAATGAATGCATAGATAAGTGAAACAACACATTGATGTTTCTCTCTCTCTCCCCCCTTCCTTTCTCTTTCTAAAAATCCTATATAATAAAGAGCTAATATGCTAATTAGACCAAACAGCCAAACGACCTTCCAGACAACCTTCCAGGTGAAGCCTGGGTTGTGAGGGCCGAGCCCCTTGAATGAACTTCATGCATCGGGTCTCTAGTCAATACATAAAAAAATAGAGTAAATAAATAAATATAACATATGGACTTATTTGTAGCTTGATTTGGCAAGCTAACTATAAAGACATATTTTTGAAATAATTAGAGAGATTTGAATACAAACTGGGTATTCAGTATCCTTCAGGAATTGTCGTTACTATGTTATTACTATGTAACTGTGCACTGTTATGAATAACGATTGTTTTTATGGTCCTTGTGGTGTTTCCCTAAAGGCTTACCTAGGAGACATGCACACTAAAGCCGTGGTCAGCAAACTGCGGCTCTCGAGCCACGTGCGGCTCTTTGGCCCCTTGAGTGTGGCTCTTCCACAAAATAGCACGGCCTGGGCGAGTCTATTTTGAAGAAGTGGCATTAGAAGAAGTTTAAGTTTAAAAAATTTGGCTCTCAAAAGAAATTTCAATTGTTGTCCTGTTGATATTTGGCTCTGTTGACTAATGAGTTTGCCGACCACTGCACTAAAGCATTGAGAGATGAGGTGAGATGTCTGTGATTTGCTTTAAATAAAGAAAAAAAAGAAAAAGAAAAGAAAGAAAGAAGTGAAGGGGAGGAGAGATGAAACGGACGTGGATAATTCTCGAACCTGGGGAATGCGTGTTTGGGGGCGAGGCCCCATCCTGTTCACTTCGCTACATTTGGAGATTTCTGTAGTGAAGCTGCTCCAGGACCTGGGACCTGGGGGTGACGCGTACGAAGAGATCCCACGGCGCTCAGGTTTCCTCTTCCCCAGGCTCCGCCGGCTTTGGGAAGAAGAGGTCTCGAGGCGTGGGGTGGAAAAGGCCTCCGTGCTCCGAGTGATGCTGAGGTTCCAGAGAACAAGGGCCATTATAGGCACGTTCCTGGGCGCCTGCTTCGCCATCCTGAGCGTGCTGGGGCCGGTGAGCGGGGCGCGGCGGGGTGGGCGTGGCGGGAGGCGGGCCCTGGGGAGCTGCGGGGACTGGTGTACAGCCCACACAGGATGTACTTGTCTCTCCATGCTGCTCCGAACACAAAGCTCTTTGCGGGCAGGAGAGCTGATGGTAAGGGTGTGAGTTGCGCAGCCACTGCTTGCGTCGCTGCTGGTGGCCCTGGGCAATGTGTCTACCCGCCCTGTGCCTTGGTTCCCGGTGGAACCCATGATGCCTCGGTGGGAGATCTCTTGGAGTTGCTCATTTGCAAACGGAGAGCATAGGGCGACACCAAATGAGTGAAGTGTATGTGGCACTTGGCACGTGGCCTGGCTTGGTGGGTGCTGGCTGCTTTGGTGCCCGGCTGAGCACCCGGGAGGGAGCGCAGGAGCAGGAGCGAATGGGCTCCTGGACCCTGGCTCTGATGAAGCGGCTGTGACTATTTTGGGTCCTCCAGCTCCTCAGCCCAAGATCCAATTGCAGAGAGCGAGGCGGGTGTCCCACTGGGGTCCCTGTTGGCCACAGAGGACGGGCGTGCAGTGGGGCTGGTGACAGCTCCCCAGAGGAAACGGAAGTGATGTGACCAGCCAGAGGAGAGGACGCAGGTCAGGAAGGGGCAATAGCTGACGACGCAGAGACGAGTGCCCTGGGTGACATCCATGTGCTGGGTACTCTCCATGTGCCCCGAGAGTGTGACCTGCATGGAGCACACTGATGGGGTCCCCATCCCCTCTGGCTGCTGGTGGGGCTGGGCCATGGGAGATGCCCCGGGAGGCTGGAGGGGAGCGGAGTCAGGGCAGAATGTGCATTCCCGGACCCGCCCCCCTCTGCGCACCAGGGGCCCGGCTCCTGCGAGGGACCTTCTGTGGGGTTCTCCTCCTGGGTTCCAGGAGCTCCCCTCCTCTCTGGCCCCAGGTCTGGGGGTAACAGCTCCCTGCTGCTCCACGGGGCTCCGCCATCCCTGAGGGATTTCCTCAATTCTGCCCACACCTTTGACTTAGCCAGTTAGCTCCTGATTGCCGTGTGTGCGCGTGTACATGTGTGCGTGTGTGTGTACGTGTGCGCGTGTGTGCATGTGTGTGTGCTGTGTCCTGCCGGTCGGCTGGGAGGTGGAGCTGCGCTCAGGGCTGGGTCCGCTGACTAAGCCTCCTGCCCTGGACCACATGGCCTTCTTGAGACAGGACCTGCGGGTCAGTTTGCGTCACTCAGTGAGCCCGCATTGGCCCGTGCCCTCGCGCACAGCCCAGGCAGTACCCTCGCCTGAAGGATTGGGAGGCCCGAGGGAGCCAGACGCCTGCGTGTGTTTCAGGTGCTGATTATACCGAAGATCCTGGAATATTCCCAGGAGCAGAGGGGGAGCATCGTCTACAGGGTGGGGCTGTGCCTCGCCCTGTTTCTCAGCGAGTGCCTCAAGTCCCTGAGCTTGTGCGCGTGCTGGATCGTCAACCAGCGCTCCGGCATCCGCTTCCGCGCAGCCGTCTCCTCCCTGGCCTTCGAAAAGCTGCTGCAGTTCAAGTCGCTAACGCACATCTCCACGGGCGAGGTCAGTGCCGGGGTAGCAGGCCAGCGCTGCCCAGGGCCAGGGGAGGGAGACGGGCGCTAGAAGAGGCAGAGAGAGGGAATGATTCCTAGGGGGGTTGATGGCCACCAGCAGGTCAGCAGTGAGCCAGGAGAGAGGCTCCCTCCATTGCGCCACAGCAGTTACTGCGCCTGCTCTGGGGCGGCCTGCTTGGGCCCGGGGGATGCCTGCCAGGGAGGAGGGTGTGGGAGGACTTCACGGCTCAGGGACACCCCCAGGGAAGAGCAACCCGAGCCGGGGCTCCCTGGGTGCCCCCTCCCCTCCGCAGCAGAGGCTCTGTGCAGCTCCTGGCGGGGGTGACCGCGGGGTGGCCCCTGGCCTCGCTCTCCCGGCAGTATTAGGACCACACAGGCACTGACAGGGATGGGAGGGGCCGCGCCAATGTGTGGCCCGTAGTCGTGGGGATACTGGGATTTTATATATTTAATTCCAATCTCCCTGCTTTCCTGTGGCTTGAGGAGCATGGATGACTTTTTTTTTTTTTTTAAAGAAAATTTCTTTTCTAAAAAAATGTATTTTTAGTGATTTCAGAGAAAAAGGGAGAGGGAGAGAGAGAGAGAGAAATATCAATGATGGGAGAGAATCATGGGCTGGCTGCATCCTGCACGCCCCACACTGGGGATGAAGCCCGCAACCCCGGCATGTGCCCTGACCGGAAATCGAACCCTGACCTCCTGGTTCACAACCCCTGAGCCATGCTGGCCGGGCTCACGGGTGACTTTCATATTGAGGGCCATTTAGATTGTTGGAAAGGCAGCTCTGCTTTGGCTCCTTACCCTCAAGTCAACCCTCTTCGGAACCTGGCATCAGCCCCTCTCCAGCCTCCTCCATAGGCCCTCCTCCAGCCCGAGGTGGCCTCCCTGCTCCTGCCTGGCCGGGTGACCTCCAGTCCTCAAATGCACCAGGCATGCCCGCCTCCTCCACTCCCTGCCCCTTAAAAATCCCATCATCCTCCAGGCCCAGATTGATGTCCTGCCCCTCATGAGAGCAGCTCTAACGCCCCCTCACCCCTGCCAGTCCCCACCACGCACACTTCTGGCTGCCCCCCTCCTACGAGCCCCCTTCAAAGACACGGACCTTCTCTTGGCCTGTGTGGCTCAGTGGTTGAGCATCGGCCTACGAACCGGGAGGTCACGGTTCAATGCCCAGTCAGGGCACATGCCCGGGTTACTGGCTTGATCCCCAGTAGGGGGCATGCAGGAGGCAGCCGATCCATGATTCTCTCTCATCATTGTTGTTTCTATCATCTCTCCCTCTCCCTTACTCCCTGAAACCAATAACAATATTAAAAAAAGACACAGGCCCTCGGGGTACCTGGAGAGGTGACCCTGAGCCTTGGGCCCGCTGTCTTTCAGGCCATCAGTTTCTTCACCAGCGACACCAACTACCTGTTCGAAGGCGTGTACTACGCCCCCCTCATCTTCCTGAGCGTCTCGTCGCTGCTGTTCTGCAGCGTCACCTCCTACCTAACGCTCGGACCCACCACGCTGATCGCCACGTTTTCCTACCTCCTGGTCTTACTGCTGATGGTAAGGCTGGCCGTTCCCCAGAGCGCCCGGGCTCTGTAATGGGAGTACCTCTGAGTGGACACATTGCCTCGCGGGGTCATGGCGGGAGGGGGCACATTGGCTGCTTAAATTGCGAAAACAAACTGGGCAAACCAGGAAGCGGTTCTTGGATTACACGTGCTCTGCATGATGCAAACGGAGGGGTCTCCTCCCTCGGTCCCCGGAAAGGGGCTGTGGCTGTTAGAGGGTTAGGGCTCCCAAAGGCAGAGCAGTCAGACTTCTGTTTAGTCAGCCTCAGCCTGGCTTGGCCTCCAGGAGAGAAAGCCCCCCCAGGATGTGCGAGGCAGGCCCTCAAGGGGGCGCATCTGAAAGCCTTCAGGGGGGACCTAGAGCTTAGTCTCCATGGGTCGCCCAGTGCAGAGTTAACCAGCGATTCCGTCCACATCTGGCGTTTCCCTTTGGGAACCCTCGCCTGCCTGCCTCCGACCGGCTCTCCATGCCTCCCGGCTGCAGGTGCTCCTGACCCGCGTGATTGTGAAGGGACAGAAGCACACCTCTGAGGTCAGCGACCAGCGCATCCGGGTGACCGGTGAGGTCCTCACCTGCATTAAGCTGATTAAAATGTACACGTGGGAGAAGCCATTCACAAACACAATTAAAGGTACAGAACTGGCTTTCTGCTTGGAGCCTATGGCTGTCCCAGGGGCCACGCCACCCACCTTCTGGGCATTTCCTTCGCGCTTCACGGGTTGTTCTGTGTTCCATGGAGGATGTCCCCGTGGCCAACCATGGATTGTTCTGTGTTCCATGGAGAATGTTCCCGTGGCCGACTGTGTTTTATTTTGTGTTCCACGGAGAATGTCCCCATGGCCAACCACATTTTATTCTGTGTTCCATGGAGAATGTCCCTGTGGCTGACCATGGATTGTTCTGTGTTCCGTGGAGGATGTCCCCATGGCCAACCATGTTTTATTCTGTGTTCCATGGAGAATGTCCCCGTGGCTGACCATGGATTGTTCTGTGTTCCACGGAGAATGTCCCCATGGCCAACCACATTCTCTGTGTTCCATGGAGGATGTCCCCGTGGCTGACCACGTTTTATTCTGTGTTCCATGGAGGATGTCCCCGTGGCCGACCACGTTTTATTCTGTGTTCCATGGAGAATGTCCCTGTGGCTGACCATGTTTTATTCTGTGTTCCATGGAGAATGTTCCAGTGGCTGACCATGGATTGTTCTGTGTTCCATGGAGAATGTCCCTGTGGCCGACCATGGATTGTTCTGTGTTCTGTAGAGGATATTCCTGTGGCCGACCATGGATTGTTCTGTGCAGAATGTTCCTGTGGCAGACCACAAATTGTTCTGTGTTCCATGGAGAATGTTCCCGTGGCTGACCATGGATTGTTCTGTGTTCTGTGGAGGGTGTTCCCATGGCTGACCACAGATTGTTCTGTGCCGAATGTTCCTGTGGCAGACCACGGATTGTTCTATGCAGAATGTTCCTGTGGCTGACTTCTGTGGGTTTCTCATTTATTCCCCAGACCTGAGAAGGAAGGAAAGGAAGCTGATGGAGAAGAGTGGGTTTATCCAGAGCCTGAGCACAATCCTGTTGTTTGTGGCCCCCACCGTGTCCACCATGGTGATGTTCCTCATCCACGTTGGCCTACAGCTGGAGCTCACAGCTTCCACGGTACGTGTCTGGGGTGTTTTGTTTTCCCCCTTAAATGGACAGAAAGTTTTCTCATTTGTCCTTGTCCAGCTTGTGCCCCTCAAAGACTTAAATGGCTTGCAAATAGGTACTAGGAATTGATTTTAATTTTCCAGGTTTTTAGGGTGCTCAAGCTTCCTTCCATTTCGACCCCTGGGAGAAACTGACATCCCAAGACCTTGGGCTGCAGCTGTGGGAGGGAGGGATGACAGTCGGGGGGCTCAGAGGAGCTGGAATGTGTACTTCACACCCCAGTGATTGGGAACCCTAAACAGATGCATTTCTCTGTGAGCCCCCAAATACACTTTTAAATAAAAAGGCGTAGTTTCTTCTGTCTTTCCCTTTGGGGTCTGACCCTGGCCCTGGGCAAGAGTAGGGATCCCAGTTCTTTGAGGAGAGGAGGGCAGGGAGCTGATCTTGGAGAGGTGGGCATACAGCTGGGGAGGCCGAGACTGTAGCCAAAGCAGGAGGGCATCGTGGGAGTCTGTAGGCAAGGGCTCACCCATATTCCTTGCAGTAGTCTTCTCTGCCTGGCCCAGGCCATGAGGTCACACAGTGCTCAGAGCAGGCGGAGTCAGGCCCATCGGAGTTTATCATATACTGTACCTATGTCTATATCTACATCTACATCTACATCTACATCTATGTCCACTTTAATCCTCACCTGAGGGTATTTTTTCCCCAATGATTTTTTAAGAGAGATTGGAAGGGCAGGGGAGGGGGGAGAGAGAGAGAGAGAGAGAGAGAGAGAGAGAGAGAGAGAGGGAGAGAGAGGGAGAGAGAGAGGGAGAGAGAGAGAGAGAGAGAAACATTGATGTGAGAGACACATTGACTGGTTGCCTCCTACACGCACCCTGGCCAGGGCGCAGGGAGCAAACGGGCAACCCAGGCGCCTGCAGGAGCTCACATGCCGGGACCCCAGAGGCCGGAAGTTCTCCGGTGGGAGCGAGGCATGGGCCAGGCGAAGCATAGGGAGGTTTTTCAATAAGAGAAAGACCATCTAAGGCGAAGAAGAACGAAGATGACCTCAACAGCAACACAACAGTGCCGCGCGGCTGACAGCAGCAAAGCCGTCGCACCGCTCGCTGGGTGCTTTCCGAATGGCCTCCCCGAACCAGGCTTATGCTTGTTGGCACGATGCCCACAGTTACAGACAGCATTCCCCGTTGGCTAAGCGACGAGAGGGACCAGGCCTCCAGACTTGGGGACTTTAATAAGACACGGCTCTTTTTCACCCATTTCTTCAGTCTCCCCCAAACCAGCTTGGCTGCTGTCAAAGGAAGGACCTGCTTGTGGGCAGCTGCACGGCCCTGTGCTGTGGCGCGAGGCTCAGGGCGATGGGGGCTCCAGGGATGGAGGGAGCGGGGTGGGGGGGCCACCCTCACCACCTCCTCTTGCCCCGGCCAGGCCTTCACGGTCTTGGCCATATGGAACACCATGCGGCTGGCGGTGTTCTTCCTGCCCTTCTCGGTCAAAGGCCTCACAGAGTCCAAGTCTGCGGCAGAGAGGTTCAAGGTAAGCCGTCAGGGCGGGCTGCATGGCCTTGGCATTGAGCGTCCACCTGCCTCCAGCCACTTGGCGTTCCTCCTGAATGCGAGATAGTGTTTGGGGCGTGGGCGGGGACAGTGTTTGGGGGCGTGGGCGGGGACAGTGTTTGGGGGCGTGGGCGGGGACAGTGGTTGGGGGCGTGGGCGGGGACAGTGGTTGGGGGCGTGGGCGGGGACAGTGGTTGGGGTGTGGGTGTGGGGAGCTTGGAGGGCGGGGAGCACCCAGTCTGTGCCAAGCAGGGGGATGAGATGGGGAAGGACCCATGGACAGGTACAGGGTATGGCTCTTGGGGTGGGGGAGGGGGGCTCATGGATGCTCGTTATGTTACTAAAAATAACTCAGCTCACAAACAGAATAAAAGGGCCGGCAGTTCCCGAGGAAGACCGTGTCCCGTTGCCCGGATGTTGTTATTCATCCAGTGAAACAGACCTGCGGTCCAGTTTTTTAAATAACGAAGAAACAGACCTCCTCTCATTTCTTTTGGAAATATTATTTTATTTTTATAAAATACTAGGTGCTCACTGTGAAAAGTTGAGGCACCACCAAAAGGCGCAGGAATAACAATGACGCAGCACCCACTGCTGGGCATAAACCAAGCCCAGACCTCGTCCTGAGCAGGTCTCCAGGGAGACACTGCGGAGGGATGGTACCCGCCCCCCTTTTTATGCTGAAGTCCACATAGTTTAACACTTGTATTTTGCACACAGGGAGATGCAGACGCAGAGCAAAGTGACTTAGAACTAGATGGCTCCACACAGCACCTCTTACACCTGGTACCTTTATTTTTAATGCCTAATCATACAGACATCAGAGGCATTTCTTTCCTTTTCTTAATTTCAGAAAGAGGGAGAGAGAGAGAGAAACATCCATGATGAGAGAGAATCATGGATCGGCTGCCTCCTGCACGCCCCCTACTGGGGATGGAGCCCACAACCCGGGCCTGTGCCCTGACCGCGAATCAAACTGTGACCTCCTGGTTCATGGGTCGGCGTTCAACCACTGAGCCACGCCAGCCAGGCAGACCTTTTGATTTTTACTAGTTAAAAAGGAAACAGAAACTACACATGGATACTATGACTCAACAGCTGCCTTCACTTACAATGAGGCTACCGTAGCTCAGGCTGCCAGTCACTGTAAAATAAAAGAGAAAGTGATGAATAGGCGGGAAGTGTTCCGATAAGAAAGAGGGGCCCAGTGGTGTGAACACTGGAAATCCCTCGGTTTAGAGCAGGGGTCCTCAAACTTTTTAAACAGGGGGCCAGTTCACTGTCCCTCAGACCGTTGGAGGGCCAGACTATAGTTTAAAAAAAATTATGAACAAATTCCTATGCACACTGCACATATCTTATTTTGAAGTAAAAAAACAAAACGGCAAAAACACCCGCATGTGGCCCGCGGGCCGTAGTTTGATGACGCCTGGTTTAGAACCTCCAGCAGAAACCGGCCTCCCCTCGATGGACGGCGGTTCTTCACACTCTCGCTGTTTATTCATTCATAGACCAGTCCCCAGGCCGGCCAGCCGCAGGGGGACACATTCCTCTGGGGCTGAAGGCCTGACACCGCCCCCCTCCCTCTTCTCGCCCGGCAGCGGTTCTTCCTGCAGGAGAGCCCTGTGCTGTACATCCAGGCGGGGAGGGACCCCAGCAAAGTGCTGCTGGAGAAGGCCACCTTGTCCTGGCGGAGGGCCTGCCCCGGGCTGGTCAACGGGGCCTTGGAGCTGGAGAGCAACGGACACGCTCCCAAGGGGCCGCCCTCGGCTCAGCCCCCTCCAGGCGCCCTCGGGCCCTCAGACACAGGGGACGGCCTGGCCCCGGCGCTGCACAAGATCCACCTGGCGGTGTCAAAGGTAGCCTCCTCCTGCCAGGCGGGCGGGCCAGCGGCCAGGCATGTGGGCCTGAGGCTGGGAGCCTGGCCTGGCCTCCCACCGTTTCCTTGGCTAAAAACTGTCCTCCCCAAACTTCCTTTAAAACACAACCCATCTCAAACAGCTTCAGCCCCCTGCTCTCTGAAATAGCAGCCGATTTCATTTGACTTCTATGACTCCTCATCCCCTGCTAGTGTGTCTGCTTGCTTCTGTAATGCATGGTCTCTCTCCCCACCAGCAGCTAGGCTCCCGAGAGGTTTTTTTCTTCATTGCTTGGTGTAGTGGTCGGCAAACTGTGGCTTATGAGCCTCAGGCGGCTCTTTGGCCCCTTGAGATTTTAGCAAAGGCCAGCTTAGCAGTACCCTACTTAAGTTAATAACAATGTACCTACCTATATAGTTTAAGTTTAAAAAATTTGGCTCTCAAAAAAGAAATTTCAGTTGTTGTACTGTTGATATTTGGCTCTGTTGACTAATGAGTTTGCCGACCACTGGCTTGGTGCATAGGAGAAACTCAAACGACCCTTTGGTGGGCAAATGAATGAATGCATGAATGGGTGAATACTGTGAAGCTGGCTTTGTTGTACCCGTTTTACAGATGGAGAAACAAGTGCAGAGAATACAGGCAGGTCTGGAACTGGGCTTCTCTCCTCCCAGGACCCCCTACCCACAAGTCCCCTCTGCCATCGCCACTCGACGGCCTTCCTCAGAGGCCGCCCCTCTGTAGCCTGACCGCAGATCTGCTCTGGAGATGTGTTTGCCTGAGTGGCTGTGTGGTTGTTTTGTTTTCTGTTGGTGATTTTGTGTTCAAACCCCAGACACAGCTGGGGGAGAGGGAGGGCTGTCTGTGCTGACGCCGGTCTGTGCTGGGCTTTTCAGGGGACCCTGCTGGGGGTCTGCGGCAGCACCGGGAGTGGCAAGAGCAGCCTGCTGTCGGCCGTCCTGGGGGAGGTGAGTTTCTCTCCCAGAGAAGCAGGAAGAACACGATGGGGAAGACCCATATGCCCACTGACTAGACTCGGCAGGGGCTGGCATTGGCCGTGTCTACAGAGAAGCACCTGCTGTGGCGCTGTTTTAAACGGCAGCGACGGTGACCCTCTGCCACTAACTCATTTGCGGTGACGTCCACACAAGGAACCCCCCCCCCCCCCGACGGGCTCATGTTGGGAATAGCTCTGGGACACCCCGGGAAGGCCCATGGAAAGGGGCTGGAAACCAAGCGGGAAAAGCATGGGGTGTCTTCCACGCAAACCTGCTCAGTCCCCGCGGGGAATGTCCTGGCTTAGCTCCGAGTTCTCGGGGTGACACCCTGACTCACTGGTGGGGCTGGAGGGAGCATGTTGTTCTTTTGTTTTTTAAATTCAGGTCCTTGTGGTTGTACAACTGAGGTTCCCATTTAAAAAAATATGTTTTTATTTCAGAGAGAGAAAGGGAGAAGGGGAGAGAGAAACATCAATGATGAGAGGGAATCACAGACCGGCTGCCTCCTGCACGCCCCCCACTGGGGACTGAGCCACAACCCGGGCATGTGCCCTGACGGGGAATCGAACCCTGACCTCCTGGTTCATAGGTTGATGCTCAACCCCTGAGCCAGCCGGCCGGGCAGGAGCATGTCATCCCAAGTCCCATTTCATAGGCGAGCCCGGGGTCCAGAGGCGGAGGGGCCCTGGCTGTCCCCGGTGCCGTCCTGAGGCTGACTCATGTCCCGCAGATGCACCTGCTGGAGGGCGCGGTGGACGTGCATGGGAGCCTGGCCTACGTGCCCCAGCAGGCCTGGCTCCTCACGGGCAGCGTCCGGGACAACATCCTCATGGGGAGCCAGTGCGACCAGGCGCGGTAAGCCTCTGGGAGGGGCAGGGAGGACGTGGGGGAGGCGGCTGTTAGGGGACGGTTCCCCCATGCCCCCACCCCGCTGCGAGTGGCCATCTGAGAGCGGCTGGCGCTCGCGTGTGACCCTCACGGGCATCAGCACAGCCCTCCTGGCTGTGACAGGAAGGCCACTGTCACCTCCATGTTCTAGGCCAGGCAGCTGAGGCCCCAAGAGGTTCAGTCATGTGGCCAAAGCGGGTGGGATTTGCTGTCGCTGGGCCTGAACCCAGTGGCTGTCAGAAATCCCAGGGTTCACTACTTTAGTCTATGCCCTGCCCCCGCGCCCCCATCCCAGGTTAGCTTCACGGGTGTTTGTATGAATTCCTTCCTGACCTCAAAGCCAGAGGGAAGTCAAGGCGGCGATGAGGTTGTCAATGTGGAGGCGTCGGCTGGGTTCATGGCTGGTGTGGGGGGGGGTGGGCTCTCGCTGCCAGGGCCAGGGTGACCTGCTCACACATTCACATTCCCCTGCTGACCATGAGTGGTCTGTGTGGCGGAGGAGGGGAGGGGAGGGGGGCCCGTGCCCGTAGGCCACAGCCAGGCTCCCAGCTTCGGGGACTGGGCCTCTGTTGACTTTGCTTGATTTTGCAGTCGGCCCCTCCCCCTAGTCACAGCCCCGAGGGCACAGGCCTGGAGGTGTTCACACTGGCCAGCTCCAGGCCGTCAGGCCCAACACCAACTGGTCGGCCCAACACCAACTGGTCGGCCCAACACCAAATGCTGAGCTGCTGGCCGATCCCCGAGTTGCCCAGTGTGGCGTGATGGCTCTCCGGAGCCAGCTCCCTCCTCTTGCAGCCCCTTCTCATTGGACAGCGCTCTCTCCTTCCATCTCTCTGCTCCTCTTCTGTGCTGGCGGCCAGCTCTGCGCTGGGTGTCTGGCTGGGACTGCTCCCTGGCTCTTCCCTGGGCGCCCTGGCTCCGGCTTCTCCCCGTGTCCACCCCCCAGGGGCGTCGCCCTAACACAGCCCTCGTCTGATCACCGCACTGCCCCCACGCCGATGGGACCCAGGGCCCTTTCGAAATATCTGTCCAAACAAACACGGGCTGGGCGCTGCTGGGCTCGCCACACAGAGTCTCACCTGAACACGGAGACCCGTGCGCAAGTGTCCACACTGCACGTGGCACAGCAGCAGAGGACTAGGAAGACTCTCACGTCCATCCCGGGGGCACCGCTACAAACTTAGGCCGCCGTGTGCAGCATGTGACGGGATACTGCGGGGCCCTTAAATGGTATAAGCTGCACACGTGCACATGGGAATTGGCTGTTTCTGAATAAATGCATAAGGAACTGAGATGGCAGTCGCTGCTAAGAAAAGCCACCGAGGGGCCCTGGCTGGTGTGGCTCAGTGGCTAGAGTGTCAGCCCGAGGACTGCCGGGTCCAGGTCGAGGGCACGTGCCTGGGTCGCAGGTCTGATTCCCGGCCCACCCAGGCACCTGCAAGAGGCAACCAATTGATGCGTCTCTCTCACATCGATGCTCCTCTCTCTCCCTCCTTCCCACTCGCTCTAAAAATCAATTGAGAAAATATCCTTGGGGGAGGATGAGCCAGGGCAACAAAAAGCCCCCGAGGGTCACAGCGGCAGAGGCGGCTTCTCCCCGCCCTGAATCCCCTCTTGTTTCTGCTCCGGCATTCACCCCGGCACACACGCTAGAGTAAAAGAAGAGAAGGGGGGGCGGGGGGTGTGAACAGAGCCTCCTTAGCCGGGAGTGCGAGAGCCCCCCTCCACACCTGGGGGGGCAGGGTCTGCCCGCGTGCCCCTCAGCCCCCGACCTTGCAGGTACCTCCAGGTGCTCCACTGCTGCTCCCTGAACCGCGACCTGGAGATCCTGCCCTTCGGGGACAAGACAGAGGTGAGTGGGAGGCGAGAGGCGAGTGCGCTCGCTCTGTGGGGCCCCAAGCTGCCTCCCGGCACTCAGAGGAGGGGCCCCAGCTTCTACCCAGAGCGGCCCCCACCACGGCTGCCTCTGAGCCCCCCATCAAGGGAGGCTGGTTGAGATGAGGACCCTCCTAAGCGCTCCCCCCCCCCCGCAGTCCCGCCCCCCCCCACCGCCAGTACCCTCCTGCAGGGGGAACGGAGCCAAGGCCCCAGAACGGGGAGTCCTGCCTGCCGCCTTGTCTCTGATGAGGCACCATCGGTGGCCCGCGGCCGCCTTCCCCGTGAGCAGGGCGCTGCCTGACTTCCTTGTGGTCCTAGCGCAGCCTGTGGCCACTTCCCAAGGGCAAAGCCAGGCTGGCGCCCCGAGCGCCTCGCTTCCGGTGAGGCAGCCCCCCTCCTCCCCGGAGGCACCCGCTGTCCTTGGTCCGCATTCGCTGGTTTCCTTTACTCGTTCACTCACTGCTTCCTGTCTGACACCCGCCGTGAGGGAAGCAGGCGGGCTTGTCCATTGCCCTCATGTCGCAGACCCCGGCGTCCTCAAGCCCCGTCCCCGTGGCCAGACTCTGTCAGTGAGCAGCGTTTCGTGGGCCACATGCCACGTCGGCTCCAGCCACCCTCCCCCGAGGGACACTTTCTCCCCGCACGCTGGGAGCACTGATGCTGATGCCAGGGGTGCCCCCTCCTTAGGCGCCTCGGGCTGCCCCCTGGCCCGCCTGGCTGTGCTCACCTCCGGCCATGGCGCCTTTGGTTGCCCGTCCGCAGATCGGGGAGCGGGGCCTCAACCTCTCGGGGGGGCAGAGACAGAGGATCAGCCTGGCCCGTGCCGTCTACTCGGACCGCGAGATCTACCTGCTGGATGACCCGCTGTCGGCCGTGGACGCCCGGGTGGGGAGGCACATCTTCGAGGAGTGCATCCGGAAGGTGCTGCGGGGCAAGACAGTCGTGCTGGTGACGCACCAGCTGCAGGTGACCACCCTCCCGTGGGACGGCCCACCTTCCCCTCCCCCTCAGACCAGACCCCCCTGCGGGGCATGGTGTAAAGACCTTGGCCCTCCTCTCCTTTCCGTGTGAAGGAGATGGGCTGGTGAGCATCCAAACCCAAGTTCAGGGTCCCCTTTGCCTTCCACACGGCAGGGGGCCGGTGCTTCGGAAGGAGAAAAAGAGAAAACGTTCCTCAGGAAGAACCCTGAGTCTTCCCCGAGAGCAGGGCGGAGTGGGGCTGCCCGCCCGCCCTTCCCCCTGGACACCGTCGTCCTTGGCTTTGGCTTCAAGACACTGTCGCTATTTCTCCCTCCTCTTCTATGAGCCACACTGTCTTTCTGGCATTTAAAAAAAAAAAAAAGGGCATAAAAAGGCCTGGCTGGTGTGGCTCTGTGGATAGAGCATTCAGCCCGGAGACTGAAGAGCCCCAGGTTCGATTCCGGGTAAGGACATGTACCTTGGTTGCAGGTTCCCTGGCCCTGGTCAGGGTGCGTGCAGGAGGCAGCCCATCGATGCGTCTCTCGCACATTGATGTTTCTCTCTGTCTCCCCGCCTCCCTTCCCCTCTCTAAAAATCAATGGGAAAATACCCTCGGCTGAGGATTAACAACAACAACAAGATTTCGGAAGCGATCTAGTGAAAACCCCGTGTCCAGCACCCCGATGACCCGATCATGCGTGGACCCTCTGTCCCCACCTCGCCAGTTGTGCACAGTGCCCGCCCACACCTCCCTCCCTTTACACATCAGCGTGACTCTCTAGACACAGTGGAGTCTCCTTCCCCATGCCCTGGCCCTCACATCGCTGCTGCTGTACTTTGCGTGACCAGTGCCAACTGGCCTTTTCCCGCCACATTTTCGAGATCGTCCACGTTGATAGTGCAGCTGTCAGTCCCACGGGGGTGGGGTTCCGATCCCTGGAAATCCCAGAATTTATGCCCGAGGATGGACACGTATGGTCTTCCCCATTTCTCACTTTTACAAAAAAGGCTTCAATGTACATCAGTCTACATGTGTCTATGCTCGTTTGAGAGTTTTTTTAGGATAGACTTTTAAGGGGTTGAATTGTTGGTTCAGAATTCTTCAGAAATCTTTAGTTTTATGAGACATTGTCCAATTGCTCTCCAAAGGAGTTGTGCCAACCTACCACTCGCCCCAACAGTTTACGAGCGTTCCCTTTCCTTCCAGTCACCACCAACACCTGGGGTTGTCCATCGTTCAATTTCTGCCAACCTGGTAATCCTATATAATAAAACCCTAATATGCAAGTTGACCGAACTGCAGAACAACCGGTCGCTACGCTGCGTACTGAGCACCAGCGGGCAGACGCTCAATGCAGGAGCTGCCCCCTGGTGGTCAGTGCGCCAGAAGCTGGGCTCAGGGCTGGGAGCGCTGCGGTGGTGGCAGGAGTCTTTCCCGCCTCCGCAGCAGTGCTAAGGGCCCCTTGGGGGATGTCCGCCTGCCGGCGTAGGCCTGCTCCCGACACAGGCTGGGCTGACGGCCCCCCGCAGTGCACTGGCCTACAGTGTACGTGACACTGTAGCCTGGCTTGCACTCGGTCTCCTCTGGATGGTGGAGCCGAGCAGCTCTGGGTGTGCTCACTGAAGACCTTCTTTCTCCCGCCTCCGCAGTGTCTGCAGTTCTGCGACCAGGTCGTGCTGCTGGAAGACGGGAAAATCTGCGAGCGGGGGACGCACAGGGAGCTGATGCAGAAGGAGGGGCGGTATGCCCACCTCATCCAGACCATGCAGGGGGAGGCCGCACAGGTGATCATCCCGCCCCGCCCCCCCCCTCGGGGAGGAGCCCCCTCGCTCACAGCCCTGCTTCCCCCCAGGACACACTGCAGGCGGCCCAAGAGCCTCAGGTGGGCTGCCTGGCCCCGCGCCCCCTCCCGGAGGAGCCTCTCGGGGACAGCGCAGGTGAGCACGCTGGACGCTGGGCGGGCCGCGGCTTTGGGGCCGCTGTCGCCGAAGCGCGTGCTGCAGGGCACCTCCCTACCGCCAGATGAGGACAGAGAGGTTGAGTGACTCCGGGGTGCAGTGTCTCGATGACCATTAGGATAAGGTGACCAGATCATCTCGCTTTTGGCGGGACAGTCCCGATTTTTAACAATTTGTCCCGTGTCCCACAGCGTTTTAAAGAATCTTTCCAAAAATAGGGACTTTTTTTAAACGCCGTGGGACGTGGGACAAATTGTTAAAAATCGGGACTGTCCCGCCAAAAGCGGGACAATCTGGTCACCTTGCATTAGGAACAGGACCCTGGCCCAGGGTCACCTCTGCCCCCTTCTCGGCAGCTGCCCCTGACCTACCCGCACGGGACGCCAGGCCCTCAGGGCTGGTTGAATAGTTGGGGATGGACCCCCTTTCCAGACTCTGGGTCCAGGGTCTTCCGTGGATTGGGGCAGGCTGGGTGGGCACCGCCACCAGGAGGTGAGGGAGCGGGAAGGGGTGGGCGCAGAAGCTGGGCGGGAGCCGCTGGGCGCTGGGAGGAGCCGGGAGGAACTCCTCCTCCTCCTCCCCCTCCCCCCACCCAGGGCTGCAGAACCAGCTCACACAGAAGGAGAAGATGGAGGAGGGGTCCCCGACGTGGCGTGTCTACCACCACTACATCCAGGCGGCCGGAGGTGCCCGAGGCCGGGTCCCAGGGAGGGGGGAGGTCATGGGAGGGCTGGGGCACCCAGGGTCACACCACACGAGGCTCACCTTGCACCGTCCCAGCCACTTGGTTACGGCAGCTCCCCTGCCACAGCCAATGCTGGGGCCATGTCCCCGGGGCGCTGGTGGCACCATGCCCCCAAGATGCGTCTTACTCAGACCTGCAGACGTGGGCGCTACTGCCATGAGCAAGATCCCCGCCTACCGCAGGCAGGCCGTGCCCCCAGGGCCACGGGAGGCGCCAGGATGGTCAGATGGCAGAGGGGAGAGGGGAAAGCGTGGCCCAGGAGGCAGAGGGGAGAGGGGAGAGCATGGTCCCAGGAGGCAGAGGGGGAAGGGGTGTGGGGAGAGCGTGGCCCCAGGAGGCAGAGGGGAGAGGGGAGAGTGTGGCCCTTATCGGTTTCCAGGGGAGAGAGTGGGCAGGGCAGAGGTGCATGAGCAAGCTCAGGGCCGGGTGGCTGGAGTAATTCCGGGGGCTGGCTATGGGGTTCCCTAGTTGCTGGGGGACTGGGGCAGGGAATACTGGCTCGTGTGGGCGTGTGCTTGATGAGGCGTCAGGATGTGGGCTGTGGGCAGCGGTGTGTGTCAGCTCAGCGCCGTCGCTGGCCATCCCTAGGAATGAGCTGACCCTGGAGAGGGTCTCCCCGGATCAGGGTCCCCAGGCCAAGCGTCAGGGCACAGGACACAGGAAACGTGGTTCATGCCGGGCCGTGTCCCAGCGTCGTTCAGCAAGCCCAGTGCTTAGCGGCGCTGGGAGGACGGATGAGTGTGCATGCGGGCGGAGCTGTCGTCTGGGGGCGCTAGCGTGTCCTTCTGAAGGCGGGTGCAGGTAGCAGCTCCCCAGCTCAGCTGCGTGGCCTCCGCACATCACTGTGCGATGGCATACACCCCCACACCACGCACAAGGCGCTGCACTTTTGGGGGTCAATGCAGAGGTTTCTGAGAGTCCCCGTGACCCCTGACCACTCTGCTCATCGCTGGAACGAGCCCTGTGTAAGGCGGGGCCCCGTGGAGACTCAGCGTGTGGGGCAGGCGTCCCGACTAGCGAGAAGGCACCTGCCCAGCACCAGGCTCGGCACCCACACCGAGGTGCCCCCCACAGGACGGGGCCGGGTGCTGGGCAGGGTGCTGGATGCCATCTCGGGCCATCTCAGCGCCGAGGAAGTACAGCGTCCCTGACCTTGGGTACAGGCCACATTGTTGTCAGCAGCAGAGCCCGGGCTTGAATCAGCTCCTGCTGGTCCTCCCAGGCGTCCGAGTAGAGGGACAGGGGCGGGGGTCCGAGGGCCTGGGTGGGAGAGCAGCGTGACCAGGGGGCTGTGTGCCTCCCTGGGCGCCGGTCACGCCCCCTCCCTCCCCAGGGTACGTGGTTGCCGGGGCGGTTTTCCTGCTCGTGGTGCTGTTCGTCATCCTCTCTGCCTTCTACTTCTGGTGGCTGAGCTACTGGCTGGAGCAGGGCTCAGGGGTGAGTGCCCTGGGCGTGGGGGGCGTGCCTGTGGCCCGTGCAGAGGGAGTGGCTTCTCTGGGGGCTGAGCCCCAGCTGGGGACCCCAGGACCAGCCCAGCACCTGCCACTGCCCAGGTGACCGACAGGGCTCAGGGAGGACCTCTGGGAGCCAGACTTCGGGGTGCCTCCACCCGGCGCGCCCCGGTGCTCACAGCCTGAACCGACCCCTGTGGTCTTTTGGGGACAAAACCAAGAGGTTTCTTTGTGGCCCAGGCAGGCTGGCTCTGCACACTGCGGTGCTCCAGTGCCCCTGGCGGGCGGGCGTCGGGCTGGGCGGCCGCAGGAAGGGAGACCTGCTGGACATGGGGAGGCGGGGCAGCAGCTTCTGTTCCGTCACGGGGGACGCGGGGGAAGGCCGGGAGCCGCTCTGGTTTGTGCAGAGGTGACCTGCACATCTTAGAGGGAGAACCAAGGAGTGGGGGGTGGGGCCCAGGCAGAGACGGACACTTACGGTGAGGCACGCCCACCCCCAGGCTGCCTGCTGGCCCGAGGTCATGGGGGCATGACACGAGGTGTCCATCCTCCAGGGACTCACCCTTGTGATGAGTACAGTTCAGAGGGATGGCTCTCAGGCCCCTGCGAGAGGCTCCGGGTCACCCTGAGCCCCTCTTAGGAAGCAGCGAGGAAGGGCCGGGGTGCAGGCTGCTCCGGGTCACCCTGAGCCCCTCTTAGGGAGAGGCGAGAAAGGGCCGGGGTGCGGGCTGAGCCCACAGGACATCCTCGGGCAGCACTGAGCGTCGCAGGCAGGTGGTGTACCTGGGCCGGGGCCTCCTTGGCACGCGCCTCAAGCGCTCGAATCCACGGGAGTCTGGCTTCCTCCTGGAGGCACGTGCAGTGACTGATGTCACCCCAGACCCTCTCCCTGGAAGACGGGGTGGGCGGGAGGTTCCCAGCTTCCACTTGTGGCGTGGCTTTCTGGTGACGGGCCTCCATCCCGGCCCAGCCACCTGCCAGGGGACTCCCAGGTCTCAGAAGCTCGGGTGTCTGGAAGCAGAGCTGGAGGCCAAGTGTGCGAACGGAGGATGCTCCCAGCTCCCGGGCTCGGCACCACAGGGGGCTCGGGGCCAGGAGCCGGGGCCAGAGGCCGGAGGAACTTACCGGCACACCGCATCCCCCGTTCTTTCTCAAGACCAATAGCAGCCACGAGAGTAACAGAACCACCTCCGACCCGGGCAACATCCTGGACAACCCCCACCTGTCCTTCTACGAGATGGTGCTGGGCCTCAGCGCCCTGGTCCTGACCTGTGTGGGGGTCTGCTCCTCGGCGGCCTTCACCCGGGCCACCAGGAAGGCGTCCACCGCGCTGCACAACGACCTCTTCAGCAAGGTACGCCAGGCCTGCGCGGGCTGGGCGGCACCCGTTTAATGAAAAAGCTAGCCTTTGTGTGCAGTGCTTGGTTTAAGAAAAACGGAATGGAGAACACAGCGTTCTTGCAGGCCCTCACCCCCCTCCACTCGAACACCTTGCCTGCGTGTGGGACACCTGTTCCAGCTGACAAGCAACATGGACCTATCATTATCATCATTATCGAACATCTACAGTTTACACAAAGGTTCCCTCTGGCTGGTGCACATTCTATGCCCCTGCCCCCCACTGGGTCACTGGCTCTGGGGCCACCAGGCAGGAGCTACAGAGAGATATGCAGATGGCTGCTACTGGTATCGGGCTAGGAAGTGCCCAGGCGAGGCCCAGCTGGGGCACAAGGCAGGCTGGGACTGGTGCTACATCTTGGAGCATTCTTTATTTTCACTTTTTTGACAAATGTGGGCTCAGACTATCTTCACTGCCCTGGAAAGGCCCCAGGCTCCCTGTCCATGCCTCCCCCCCAGCCCCACAGCCACAGACCTGCTTCCTGTCTTGTGGTTTTGTCTGTTCCAGAGTGTCCCAAGGTTGTAAGTGGACACCAGGCCCCCAGGTGGACGGGGGCCGGTCACACCTGCTGCTGGAGGCGGGTCCTAGCCATTCACTGTCCTTGCTGAGGGTCAGTGGTCACACCAGCGCTGGCCTCAGTGGGCCGAGCACTGTCACACGCAGAGTCACGTGGGATTGCCCTAAGCTCCCTGGCATTACCCTCACACTGCTGTGGGAGCACTAGGCGTCCTGGTTAGAATAACAAGTGGTCTATGATGTCCATCCCGCTGGGGTGGCAGCCAATGACATCGTAGAGATGTCACGGCTCTCTCTCGCATGTCATATGTCCCCGTGTGCCACATGGCGGGCATCAGGCTTACGATGGTGAGGGCACAACACAGGCGTGGTTTGGGTCCCCTTGGCCTGGGGATCTGTTCAGGCTCAGAGGAGGGAAGCCACTTGCCCAGGGCCACACAGCAGCAGGTGGAGGAGTCCGCACGCTGGAGCACCTGCGTTGCCCCTGCTGCCTCCCCGATGCCCCTCAGGCAGTGCCCCGCCCTCCCAGAGCCTCCAGTGAGCAGAGTCCCCCACCCCAGACCCCGCTCCCCTAAGGCCACGCTGGTCCCTGCAGGTCTCCCTCTGCCCCATGAGCTTCTTCGACACGACGCCCACGGGCCGGCTGCTGAACTGCTTCGCGGGGGACCTGGACCAGCTGGACCAGCTGCTGCCCATCGTGGCCGAGGAGTTCCTGCTGCTCTTGCTGTTGGTGCTGATCAACATGGTCATCGTCAGCGTGCTGTCGCCCTACATCCTGCTGATCGGGGTCATCCTGTTTGCCGGCTGCCTCCTCTACTACGTGTGAGTGGGTTTTCTGCCTGTGGGAGCGCGGGTGGCCTCGGGCGGAGGCTGGGACCCGCCTGGACCGGGGCAGCCGTCACCCTCTCCTCCTCGGCGCAGGAAGTTCAAGCGGGCCATGAACGTGTTCAAGAGGCTGGAGAACTACAGCCGCTCCCCGCTGTTCTCCCACATCCTCACCGCGCTGCGTGGTCTTAGCTCCATCCACGTCTACGGGAAAACCGAGGACTTCGTCAGCCAGTGAGTCCCCTGCGCCCAGTGATGGCGGGACCGTGGGGCAGGACGGGGGCGGGGGGGCAGCGGGGGACTGGGGGGCAGCGGGGCCGTGGGGCAGAACGGGGTGGGGGTACGTGGGGGGGTGGCGGGAGCAGGGTGCTGGGCACCAGTGGGAACACGGCCTACTCCGCTCACTGGGGAGCCTCAGAACCTCCTCTGTAAGACCATCCCCCAGGGACAGAGTGGAGGCGACACAGGAAATGTAGACCTGGAGCCATGGAGCCATAGTCAGAAGCGGCACGGGCCAGCACTATTTCATTCGTTTTGTTTTGTTTTTTTTTTACATTATTTATTGTTTGAAATATAATTTTATTGATGTCAGAGAGGAAGGGAGAGGGAGAGACAGAAACATCAGTGATGAGAGAGAATCACGGATCGGCTGCCTCCTGCACACCCCACACTGGGGATGGAGCCCGTAACCTGGCATGTGTCCTGACTGGGAATCGAACCGTGACCTCCTGGTTCACAGGTGGATGCTCAGCCTCTGAGCCGCACGGGCCGGGCAGTTGTTTTTTCTTTCTTCCAAACAGGCATCTAATTTTCATAAATGAGAACCAAGAACTTTCTAAGTAACAGGTTTTCTTCTACTGCATTCACACCCATAGGTGTGCCTTCTGTATGCTTGTTAAACCAGCAAACGGAATTGTGTCCTATGACCTTAGCCACTTAAGGGCCACACAAGGACTGACAAGAAGCTCCTAGTCTGGGGGAAGATGGAGACACAAAAATATTATGTGTGTGTGTAATAATCCGGGGTGGGATGTGACAGGCACCATGGGAGAGGAGCAGATAAAATGCCAGCAGAGTTCAGGGAGGAGTCCGGGAAGGCTCTCGGGAGGAGGTGGCACCTGAGCTGGCCTCAGAGCCTGGTAAGACGGGGGTGTGGGAGATGGTGTGTGTTCAGTTAGCTGGAATGTGGATGAACTCGGCACCAGCTCTCCAGTGGCCCTGGAGAGCCCCTGAGGATGGTGCGGACAGAAGGGCTGCAGGGTCCGGGAGTGATGCTGGCACGCAGTCAGCACTGAGAGCCCGTCCATGCTTAGCACCTAGAGGGGACACAGCCCCCGGGCAGAGGTGCAGAGGGAGGCATCGCCGCCTCTGCCCGCTCCTACATCCTGGCCCAGTGAAGGTCATGAGCAGGGGTGGGTGGTGGCCCTGAGTGGCTCAGGGCCTAGATCGGGGTCTGGTCAACTCATGGCTAAGAAAGGGGAGCGGGAGGGATCCCCCAAAGAGAAGTCAGGTGGTGCCCTGGCCGGCGTGCTCGGCGGTTCGAGCGTTGGCCCACGCACCCAAGGGTGGCAAGTTCAATTCCCGGTCAAGAGCACGCACCTGGGTTGCAGGTTTGATCCTGGCACTGGTCGGGGTGTGTGCAGGAGGCAACTCATCAATGTGTCTCTCTCACGTTGATGTTCCCCGCCCCCTTCTCCTCCACTCCGAAAAGCAATGGAAACAATGCCCGCGGGTGAGGATAGGCAAAAGGAAAAGGGAAGTCAGGCTGTGCTGGTGGGTGGTGAGCGGCAGCTGAGGGGGCAACCTTGGGAAGCCCTTGGGCAGACCAATGCAGTGGCTCCGGGTGTCCTTTCCCTCGAGGTTTAACAGGCTGAACGACGCGCAGAACAACTACCAGCTGATGTTCCTGTCCTCCACGCGGTGGGTGTCACTGAGGATGGAACTCATGGCCAACCTGGTGACCTTGGCCGTGGCCTTGTTCGTGGCTCTCGGGGCTTCCTCGGCCTCCCACTCCTACCAAGCCTTGACCATCAGCCTCATCCTGCAGGTGAGGGAGGGGCTGGGACAGCGGGCTCGGTGTGGTGAGCACGCGGGCAGGCCCAGGGGGCCCATGGGACTGTGGTTCCGTCTGGGACTTGGCCACGTGTGACCACTAAGCCACATGCGGGGCCTTCTGGATCAGCTCTCCGCTTCCTTGGCCCCTCTGAATGGGGAAGCCTGCATGGAAGACACCACCCGAGGCAGAGGGTGTAGGAAGGGAGGGGGAGCGGACGACAGGGTCCAGCCTCTACTGCTCGGATGGGGAGCCTGAGGCCAGCGAGGCGGAGGGTTGTTGGAATGGACAGTGTGAGAAACAGAGCCAGGCCAAGGACGCTGGCCTCTCGGTTGCCTGGCTGGTGTCGCTCCACGTCGTGCCCTGATCCCGCTGTCACTCTCCTGGGCGATGTGGGGAGGCTGTTGAAAAGGGAGGGGTCCCCGTTCCCACAGGCTTCCTCATCCCGCTGACCCCACTCCAGAGCACGGGGTCTGGGGATCTAGCTTTAGTCAGGGTGTCCATCCAGGGGGGGCCTGACGTGCCGTCGGCGTACCTCCCGGGCTCGGGGGGAAGGGGACGGCTGGTCAGGGTCATGGCCATAGACTCCTATGGGAGGCTGACTTGAAGGAATGCTGGCTGCTGGTCCGGGCGCCCCTCCCCAGGGTTCACGGACCTCCCTCTGTGCTCACGTGGCTTTGTCTCTCCCTGGCGTCAGAGCTGTGTGCCCAGGGCTGGCGCCTCCTCCGGGTAAGCAGAGGGCCCCGCTGTCCTCTTGGTGAGCCCTGCAGCGGGCACGCACCTGCACACACACTGCCCTCATCCGGGCCGTGTGCAGACCTGCCCCGGTGCGTGGGCCACGCGGATGGCTATGCTTCCACTCAGCTGGCCGGTGCGACCACGGAGGGATTTACTGGGAGCTGGGCCTGGGCCGGTGCTGAGCCAGGTGCTTGCTGGACTTGGCTCCACTGAGTTCCTGCCACGCCCCACGGGGCACAGCGAAGTGGTTAAGAATGTGGTCGGGCCTGGCCAGTGTAGTTCAGTAGTTGATCGTTGACCTAGGAACTAGGAGGTCATGGTTCGACTCTCCAGTCAGGGTATATGCCCAGGTTGCAGGCTTGATTCCCCGCAGGAGGTGTGCAGGAGGCAGCCGATCGATGATTCTCTCTCATCATTGATGTTTCTGTCTCTCTCTCCCTCTCCCTCCCTCTCTGACATCAATAAAATATATAAAAAATAGAAAAGAATGAATGTGTGGTCAGGATGCGTGAGTCAGCCACGTTAGCGGTGTGACTCTGGGGCAGTCCATCACCGCCTGTGCCAGGACTGCTGTCTGTACAGGGAGGTAATGGAGCGTGACGTGGGAGGCATGTGTGTGAACGTGAGGGTCAGTGCATGTTAGACACGCAGAACCAACGGCAGATAAATGCTAGCCCTCTGGGACCCCCCTGTGGAGAGGAACCAAGAGCTTGGAGCATCCCTGCTCCCACAGCGGGTAGCCCAACCTGCCGGTCTCCTCCCTTCCAGCTGGCTTCCAGTTTCCAGGCCACGGCGCGCATGGGCACGGAGACGGAGGCCTACTTCACCGCGGTGGAGCGGATGCTGCAGTACATGAAGGTGGGCGTGGGCCTGGGTCCTGTGGAGGTCTCTGCACGTCCCCGGGGCCCCAAGGCTTTCCCGGGAGGCTCCGGGGCTCTGGCCTCCCTCCCGCCCTCCCGCCCTCCGTGTCTCCTCTGAGGCTCCTCCACTCCTGGCGGCTCATTTCTGCTGACCTCTCTGTGGGCCAGCATCCCGGATGTGGAGGGAGTAAGCTTCCCTTTGTAGAAACGGGAGCTTGCCCCGTCTGAGAACAAGGACGGCAGTGAGGCCTGGCGTTACGACCGCGTCTCTTCATGGCGCAGTGGCTGGGCACAGGCTTTGGAGACAGATCCCCTGGTTCAAGTCTAAGCTTTGCCACTGAATCAGCTGTGCAGCCGGGGCAGCCTCTGCAGCCTCTGTCCTGTCTCTGAATGGGACAGCTCGCAGTAGCTACTCGGCTCGTGTCACAGAGGTTAACGGACAGACACAGCTCTGGGCCGGCCTGGCCCAGGGAAAGGCTCGCTGCTACGATACATAGATTATCTCACGAGTCACAAAGCCCCTGCATAAGGCCGTCGCGTTCTTGCGCCCGTTACCCAGGAGAGGACACCGAGGCTGGCCCGCTGAGCACTTGCTCACGGTGACACAGCTGGGCCGTCGGAGCCCTCCGAGGCCGGGTCCCCAACCTGTTCCAGGAGCGGAATGTGAGCCGCAGAGCTTGGGTTTAACCAAGCTCTGCGGCTCAGAGGGACGCTGTGGTGACACTGTGCGGGCAGCCGGGCCACGACCCTGCATCTTCGCCATCGCTGTTTCCTCCCAACACGCCCACTGTGCTTGGCGTGGCGTCGGGGGTGTGGCCGGAGTCCGCGCTGTCCCCTACCAGCTGTGTTACAGTGAGCCAGTCCTCTGCGCTGTCTGAGCCTGGTTTTTGCCTGTGAAACGCGTGTGAGAAAGCCCACCTCGCAGGGCGAGGACAGAGCCGTGTGGCCGGGGCTCCGAGCTGGGGCGTGCCCGGGGCCGCCTGCTGCCCGTGTCGGTGTTGCCCAGGTTCTGTTTCTTTAGCACGTCAGGCACTGAATCTGAGTTCTCTGTGTTAACGCATGGAGGCAGCTCTAGGCTTCCCCTTCTTTGGGGATAAAGCTGGGGGCAGGGATGGCCCGGGGTGCCCCTCTGATCACACAGCCGGGGCTCGACCCCGAGGCAGGGCAGCTGGGGTGGCCACATGCCCGGGGTGCAGCCGAGGTCTGCAGGGCTAGGCAGAGGCGGATGGTAACGACCGGCTTCTTTTTCTCTTCGAACACGAGCTGTGCGTCCCCGAGGCTCCACTGCACGTGCAGCCCGTGAGAGGCGTGAGCTGCCCGGCCGGGTGGCCGCAGCACGGGGAGGTGTGCTTCCAGGACTATCAGATGAGATACCGCGACAACACCCCCGTCGTCCTCAAGGGCATCAGCCTGACCATTCGCAGCCAGGAGGTGGTGGGCATCGTGGGCCGCACCGGCTCCGGTGAGCGGCACGTCCAGGCAGCCCCTCCTCAACGTGGGCCTCGGGGTGTCCACCTATTCTCAGGCAGGGGTTCATACAGGCACCCCGCAGGGGTTTGCTGACCCTCATGTCAAGCTGGACCCTGTCCCAGACACTGGCCAGTAGTACCCAGAGTCCCTGCTATTGGGGGTCCTGGGGAGGAGACAGGTGGCAGGCGAGTCATCAGACAGGGAAACAGATGAGGGAATGACAGGTGCGAGGAGCGTCGCGAAGGACACAGGAGGCTGGCGGGAGCGGGCAGTTGCGCGCCAGGTGTCACCTGTGCCGGCCCCCGTGCGTGTTCAGGAAGCGACGCCCTGCTTGGTCCTGCCCCAACAGGGAAGTCCTCCTTGGGGACGGCGCTCTTCCGCCTGGTGGAGCCCACGGCGGGCCGGATCCTCATCGACGGCGTGGACATCAGCGGTGTCAGCCTGGAGGACCTGCGGTCCAAGCTGTCCATCATCCCTCAGGACCCCGTCCTGTTCTCGGGGACCATCAGGTGCGTGCTGGCCTGGGCCCATGGGGGGCGAGGACTGGATGTCAGGGCTGGGGGGGCCGTCTGTTTCTGGGCCACTCGTGCCCCCCTGGCCCACCTCATGAGCTGTCCCTGAAGATCGACGGAGACCCTGGTATACACTTAGTGAACTTCGATGCCTGAACATTTGCAAGGTGTCATTGTTTTAAATATATTTTTATTGATTTCAGACAGGAAGGGAGAGAGAGAGAAACATCAATGATGAGAGAGAATCATGGATCGGCTGCCTCCTGCAGGCCCCACACTGGGGATGGAGCCTGCAACCCGGGCATGTGCCCTGACCGGGAATGAAACCGTGATCTCCTGGTTCAGAGGTCGATGCTCAACCACTGAGCCACATCTACTGGGCTCTCTCCTGGTTTCACGCATTTGCAGGAGCACACTCTAGCGTGCCCCTCCTACTGCCTGAGGCCACACATTTCCTCACGCCCATTCAGGAGCATCCCCACTTTTTCTGGGAGAAGTAAATGCGCTTAAGATTTTAAGGGCAGTTGTTGAGGCGGAGTGTTTGTTGAGGACAGTGAGTTTCAGTGATGGTCACACAACGTGGGGAATGCACTTAATGCCCCTGAGTCGTAGATGGTTACAATGACAAACATGTCACATATATTTACACACACACACACACACACACACACACACACACACACACACACACACTGCCAACGGCCTAAGCTACAAAGTCCTCTCTCCGCTGCGATCCAGGGAGGCCGAGGCTGGTCCAGGGCCCAGTCATCTCCGGGCCGCAGCGAGGGCTTCGGGGACTTCCCGCGTCCCTCCTGGGTGGATGGCTGAGCCTCTCCTGTCAGTCAGGGAAGCAGCAAACCTTTCTGCAGGGATCGCCCCAAATGCCCCGAGTCACACTGTGGTGACTTCCACCCGCTGGTCCCAGTGGCCGGGAATGCCCTGTGGCAGCCCTTCCTCCACATGGGCTAGGGATGCCCTGTAGCTGGGGGATGCCCCATGGCGGGGATGTCCTGTGGTGGGGATGTCCTGTGGCGGGGATGCCCCGTGGCGGGGATGCCCCGTGGCGGGGATACACCCGTGGCGGGGATGCCACGTGGTGGGGATGCCCTGTGGCTGGGATGCCCTGTCAGTGGGGATGCCCTGTGGCGGGGATGCCCTGTCAGCGGGGATGCCCTGTCAGCGGGGATGCCCTGTAGGCCGGGATGCCCTGTGGTGGGGATGCCCTGTGGCGGGGATGCCTGTGGGGGATGCCCTGTAGGCCGGGATGCCCTGTGGCGGGGATGCCCTGTGGCGGGGATGCCCCATGGCCGGGATGCCCTGTAGGCCGGGATGCCCTGTGGCGGGGATGCCCTGTGGCGGGGATGCCCCATGGCTGGGATGCCCTGTAGGCCGGGATGCCCTGTGGTGGGGATGCCCTGTCGGCGGGGATGCCTTGTGGCGGGGATGCCCTGTGGCGGGGATGTCCTGTGGTGGGGATGCCCTGTCGGCCGGGATGCCCTGTGGCGGGGATGCCCTGTGGCGGGGATGTCCTGTGGTGGGGATGCCCTGTCAGCGGGGATGCCCTGTCAGCGGGGATGCCCTGTGGCGGGGATGTCCTGTGGTGGGGATGCCCTGTTGGCCAGGATGCCCTGTGGCGGGGATGACCTGTGGTGGGGATGCCCTGTCGGCCGGGATGCCCTGTGGCGGGGATGCCCTGTGGCGGGGATGTCCTGTGGTGGGGATGCCCTGTCGGCGGGGATGCCCTGTCAGCGGGGATGCCCTGTGGCGGGGATGTCCTGTGGTGGGGATGCCCTGTTGGCGGGGATGCCCTGTCAGTGGGGATGCCCTGTCGGCGGGGATGCCCTGTCAGCGGGTGTGGCCGGGGAATGCTGCATGCTGACTTGCTCACCCCCGAGAGAGAGCCCCACCTCAGCACCTGGGTTGGGGGCTGGGGGACACGTACCACCCGGCCCGGGGAAATGCCCGCTCGCGGGGGCCCATGGGCTTCTGTAACCTGGGCCCTGGCCCTCGCCATGGACGGGACAGACTGCCCCAGTCAAGTGGTTGCTGAGCACGGCCTCCTCCCTGGGCAGGTTGAACCTGGACCCCTTTGACCGGCATACGGATGAGGAGATCTGGGGCGCCCTGGAGAGCACCTTCCTGAGCAGGACGGTGAGCGGAGCGGTTCTGGGCTTGGCCGCCTCTCCCGCAGGCGCCTCCCACCCGGCACGACAGACACACTCAAGCACGGAGGACGCGTCTCATGAGATGGGACACCAGGGGGCAGGCTCAGTGTGGGCTGAGGACACAGCAGAGGCAGGGGAGGGGGTAAGGCCCGCGGCCGGGCAGCAGCTGGCTCCAAGGGGCAGGGCCAGGCCTCTAGGACGGGCACTGGCTGCCGGATCCTGCGGGTGTGGGTGGGAGGAGAGCTGCGCAGAGAGACGGAGGAGGGGCATGATGCACAGGGGCCACCCGAGGGGTTGGTCCGCCCGCCCGCAGGCCCGTGTAACCTCCCTTGTCTGCCCGACTCGGCAGATCCTGAAGTTTCCGCAGAGGCTGCAGGCGGAGGTGGAGGAGAACGGCCAGAACTTCTCAGTGGGGGAGAGGCAGCTGCTCTGCATCGCCCGCGCCCTCCTGCGCAACTCTAAGGTGCGGCGGGCCCAGCAGCACGGCCCGTGTGTCGGGGGGGGGGGGGTGAGGCGTGGCTGGGCTCAGCCGGGCCCTCAGCCCCCACACCCCGCCCGCGCTGAAGTCCGTCCAACTCAGAGCCAGAAAGCCTGAGGCCAGAGCCTCGCAGTTGCCACCGCGCGATCCCCATAAAACACGGGGCACATCCCCGCCTGCTTAGGGGGGACTCGCATCAGCCATCCAGGGAGTTCCGTGGGTCTGAAACGTCACCACTGTCCCCAGACAATGTCCCCGGTCACCACACCACGGCTGTGTGGGCTCTTAGGCGCATGCTTCCTCTCACAAGCAAGCAAAACACAAACATGTAAGCACACACGTGTACATGTGGGACACATGCACAGAGACACACATACACATGTACACACACGCACACAAATACACACATGGACACGCACCTCCACACTCACATGTGCACGCGTGACTTCTGTCATACCCGTGGCCTCTGATTTCCTCACGACGCCCTCTTTCTAAGGGTGCCTGACCTTCATCAGTGACACTCAGGACCCCCCTCCTGGGCTGGTCACAGCTCCTGTGCGTGTCAGGGAGACAGATCCAGCGGTGCTGCAGCAAGAACATAAATGGCCGGGTGTGCCGGCCCGGAGGTGGGGACACTGCTCTGCGTCCGTCTGCAAAGAGGAAGGCGGTTCCTAGAACCAGACCTGCCCCGAGACGCCGCCAAGAACGAACTCTCTGGTCACTAAGCATGTCCCTCTCGGCGGGCGGGCCCAGGGGTCACCACTGACGGGAGCCAGTGGGGTCTGGGCTCAGTCCAAAGCTCTCTGTGTCTTGGCGAACTGGTGGCCGGCCCAGGACCAGACCCGGTCTCAGGCCTACGAGGCCGCCTCCACCTGTTTTTTAAAAAATTTTTATTTATTTAAAAACATATTTTATTGATTTCAGAGAGATAGAAACATCCATGATGAGAGAGAATCACGGATTGGCTGCCTCCTGCACGCCCCCCACTGGGGATCAAGCCCACAACCCGGGCCTGTGTCCTGACCGGGAATCGCACCTGGGACCCTTTGGTCTGCAGGCCACCGCTCTATCCACTGAGCCACACCAGCCTAGACTTGCTGCCACCTGTTCTGTACCCACCAGATCATCCTCATTGACGAAGCCACTGCCTCCATCGACATGGAGACCGACACGCTGATCCAGCGCACGATCCGCGAGGCCTTCCGGGGCTGCACGGTGCTCATCATTGCCCACCGCATCACCACCGTCCTCGGCTGCGACCGCATCCTGGTCATGGACAACGGGAAGGTGACAGGCGTCCCGGGCCGTGGGGAGGGCGCCCTCGGCCAGCGCCGGGAGGCCTGCGGGCCCTTCGGGCTGGGCTCAGCGGTGCCGTCCCTTCCTCCCTCCTCTCCAGGTTGTGGAGTTTGACAGCCCCGAGGCCCTGCAGCGGGAGCCGGGGTCCATGTTCACAGCCCTGCTGAGGACGGCCACGTCGCTGGGCTGAGGGCCACGCACGGGGCCGGGATCACGCGCCGGGCTCACCAGCGAACAGCCCGTGGCCTGTGGGTGCAGAGGCGGCAGAGAGCTGGGCGGATGTGGCAGAGGGGTGCAGGGGGTGGGAGGAATGGGAGACTGGGGAGCGAAGCCTGGAGCGGCCATTCTGTGGCCCCCAAACCTGGAACCCCGGAGTCCTCCGAGACCATGAGGGCCAAGTCCGCGCCTCTCCCGGTGTGGAGTGCTCGCGCCGTGAAGTGGCCTCCTGGCGTGTGGGAAGGGTGGCCAGTGATGGACTGGTTTTGTAAAAAAGAATAAAAGTAGAAAGAAGCCACACGCTGTCCTGCTTTGTGTTAGCGGCGGGGAGGCCCCTCACTCTGATTCCGCAAAGGGGCTCGGCGGGCTCAGGGAGGGAAGCTCTGGGGTGCCATGTGGGATGGCTGCCTCCCCGCCCTCCTCATGGCGCAGAGTGGCTGCCAGCAGCCCTGGGCTCGCCCCCCACCCACCCGGCTGCCAATGGGAACCCCCAGCCCTTCCCATGGGAGCTCCCGGGCTACATCTCCCTGGGCTGACACGGACCCGCGCTCGGCTGCTGGCATGCCGTGTCACGTGCTCACACCTGGGCCCGGGGTCGGGCTCAGCTGCCCCGAATCACAGACACTGAGAACGGAAGAGGTTGCTTCTCCCAAATAAAGTCGGGTGCCCCTTCCACACGAAGGAGGAGACACGGAGGCGGCAGCCCCCAACAGGAGCTGTCTGTCTGCCCTATGTTTGTTTCCTGATTAGGGCATAGATGGGTGGAATAAAGAATTCATTCGTAACATATGACAACTGTAAATAAAATCTCCCACGCAGTGGTTACAGATCTATAATAATAAAAGCATAATATGCTAATTAGACCGGATATCCTTCCGGATGAAGCCGGGGCTGAGAGGGAAGCCCGGGTCCGGGGTGCCAGAGGGAAGCCAGTGCCGGCAGCTGGGGGAAGGAAGGCCTAGTTTTGCATGAATTTTGTGCATCGGGCCTCTCGTGCATAAATAAAAAGGTAATTGTTTTCAGTTTACTTCTAGGGAGGCCTCATCGTCGTGGGGAGATAGGTTTCGAAGTGTTTTATTTTCTGTGCTTTCAGATCACAGTGTCTGAGTGTGCCGTGCGGTCAGCCTCGTGCACAACCATTTCCTGCTCTGCTGCTTGCACTGAGGGGGTGCTGGGGCAGGACGTCTCTGCCCTCATGGGATTTATCATGGGGAGCGTGAGTAAGCAGCAAACGAGTGAACGGAACCAGGGGCAGGGGGCAAGGAGGGGGCAGGGGGCGAGGACAGTTTGGGCGGGCTTCCTGGTGGAGGGGAGGCTGTGGTGTGCGGAGACCTGAGAGGTGAACAGGCCTGTGCTCAGGTGAAATGGCTCGGGGAAGGAAAGACTGCTCCGGGCGGAGCACAGCCAACACATCCCGTGGGCAGGCCCCACCGAGGAGAAAGCCCAGCCCTGGTTCCTGGCAGGCGTGCCTCACCTCACACCTGCTCCTGCCCAGGCTTCTTGGACAACACCCGCTCCTCCCCCACAGGGCACTTCTTGGGGGGATTGCCCTCCCACTCCTACACATCCCAGTGCCACCTGAGCCCTTTCCCTCCCTGCCTGCCTTTCATCCTTGGGCCCCGAGGAGTGCCCTGGCCCCTCCCCCTCCTCTCAACCCTGCAGGGTCTGCAGGCTGGCGGTGCCCCTGCTCTGCTGCCTGGAGAAAGCCCGCTGCCAACACCTGCTCCTCAAAGCGACCAGCAGGTGGCAGTCTCCTCCCACCCAACGCAGGGAAGGTGGCCCCGGCTTCAGATGGAGATCCGCTGAAATCCACCAGGGACAGCGTTCGCCCCCAAGGCCCAGGGCAGGAAAGGGATCCCATTCCCATTGGTCCTCAGGGCCCCACCCCACCTCCCCTCGCAGCAGCCTCCCCACCCAGAGCCCTGGCAGGCACCCTGTTTTGAAACCCTGATGTCCGCAGGCCAACTCTATCCAGGGAGCCAAACCAGCTCAGGCGCTCCATTGATTTTTAAACAGAGTGGAGGGGAGGGGGAGACACACACAGAGAGAAGCATCCATGTGAGAGACACATCAACTGGTTGCCTCCTGCACACACCCCAACCAGGGCCGGGGATCGACCCTTGACCAGCACCAACCCCGGGACCCTTCAGTCGGAGGGCCCATGCTCAGCCACTGACGCCAGCAGCCCAGGGCTCACGCTTGCTTTCAGTGCAGGTCCTGATGACCCTGTGTCAGTGTGACTGGTCTCCTTTGCAGTCCTGTGTGTTAGTTTACGTTAGAAACGCTGTTCTGAGACACACAAGAACGAGAGGCCTCTGGACCTGCTCTCCGGTCTGTGTTCTGGGCGGACACTGGCCCCCGCTCCCCCTCCTGCCGCCTCTGGGCAGGGAGAGAAGCGTCCTCCCAGGTGGGCAAGGCCTCCTCCCCTGGGAACTGCATCCCCAGAAACGCCGCAGGGGAGGCAGTGGCCAGGGTGAGAGCGGGCGAGGACCTGGGCAGCTCACCACGCCACCACAGGGCTCTCACACAGCCTGCGGGCAGGCTGGGAGGCCTTACAGGTCCATGTGACACTTAAACAGATCAAGGCCGCTACACCCGGATCCAGAGTCCGCTCCTTTCCTACCCCTGGCCGCGCGGGGCGTCAGCGGCTCTGAGTGGAGCAGGGGCTGGGCCCGGCCGGGCAGCACGTGGGGTCAGGAGACTGGAGAGGCCCTACCCCGGGCGAGGGGCTCGACATGAGGCCGACAGCATCAGGCCACAGTCACCAGTTAGCTGTTAGCCCCAGCCCAGACTTCTGTTTCACAACAAGTAAAAACGGAGCTCAAACTGCCGTTTATCTGGGGCTCAGTGAGCGAGCGGGGAGGCAGGAAGGAGTCTGTTCTGAGGAGTGGCCTCCCCTCCCACCCTGACTGGTGGCCTCTGCTCTGCGGGCGCAGGGGGCAGGTGCCAGCGGGAGCCGGGCAGCGGCCAGGGGAGCCCTGTCCGGCTCCTCACGCGCAGGATGGGGCTGGAGGGCCTCTCCTCCTCCGAGAGCTGGGACAGACCGGTGGCCCTCAGGGGGCAGTGCCCTTTAACGCGGCAGAAGGAATGCTGGGCCCCCAGAGTTCCCTCTGCCAGGGGGGTGGCAGTTGAGTGGACAGTTGGAGGGGACTCCAGGCAGCAGGACGAGGCCAGTGAGTGTGAGTCGTGGAGAGAGGGACCGGGCCTCCCGGGAGCCGAGCTCTGCCCTCCCCGCCCTCGTGCGGGATGAGCGGTTCCTGCCCAGGTAACCCCTCCCGGTGCAGGGCCCTGGTCCAGGGGCCGCGGGGGGTGCCCGCCAGCCAACAACCTGGCTCTTCCCCTTGGAGCCTCGGCCTCATCAACAAAAAGGGGCAGTGCCAGCAGGCTCCCCACCCGGGTCCTCACACTCACACCTCACACACATATTCACTCACATTCACACTCACACACACACTCACATTCACTCACAGTCACACCTCACAATCTCTCACACACACATTCACTCACACTCATACACATTCACTCACACACACACACATTCACTCACACTCACACTCACACCTCACACACACATTCACACACACACACTCACACATTCACTCACACACATTCACTCACACACATTCACTCACACTCACACACATTCACTCACATTCACACTCACACACATTCACTCACATTCACACTCACACTCACACATTCACTCACATTCACACTGACACACACATTCACACACATTCACTCACACACACACTCACAGCTCACATATACTCACACACACATTCACACATTCACTCACACTCACACTCACACCTCACACACACATTCACACACACACACTCACACATTCACTCACACACATTCACTCACACACACATTCACTCACATTCACACTCACACTCACACATTCACTCACATTCACACTCACACACATTCACTCACATTCACACTCACACTCACACATTCACTCACATTCACACTGACACACACATTCACACACATTCACTCACACACACACTCACAGCTCACATATACTCACACACACATTCACACATTCACTCACACATTCACTCACACACACACATCTCAGTCACACATAGACACACACCTCAGTCACACACACACATACACTCACACCTCAGTCACACACACACAACTCACACTGACACACACACCTCACACTGACACACACATACTCTCACACACACATACTCTCACACACTGTCCTGTTTCCAATTTAATCGCGCAATTTATGGCTAAAAATCGTGAATTCCAGCCCCAGTGCTGTGTGGCTCGCAGGGTCAGGTCTAAGGCGGGGAACTTCTCCTTCCCTCCAGTCTTGCCCCGACCTCTCTAGCTGGAGCGGCCCTCACTGGGGACCCATCACTGGTCACTGTTGGGGCCTCTGGGCTGAGGGCACTTTAGCAGAGTCCCCTCCCCCCCTGCAGCCCAGGCTTTGTTCTCCCCTGCAGGCCTCCCCCCCTTCCTCCTCCCTCCTCCCTCTCCAACATCAGGGCCCTTCCCGGGGTCTATGCCAACTTGGGTGCTGGGGACACTGGAGGGGAGGCGGAGCAGTGAGGACAGGGACTGAGGACAGCTTCCCCTCTGAGCGGAGGCAGCTCCCTGCTGGGGAGGGGCTGTGAGTGGGGGAGGGCGTGAGACCATCAGATCTCTGTGAATTGAGAATGGGCTTGTTACAGGGACAGGAGGGTGTGTGGTGGAAAGGGCACTTGCTTGTGGTTGGAGAGGTTTCCGCAATGGGCAGAAGGAAAACTCAGAATGCAGTTCTCAAACAAGATGCACTCGCTCGCGGCTCATTTTCTGGGTTAGAGGCAGAAATAGCACAGCCTCCCGCAACGCCCTCTGGGTGTCTGTGGTCCCTCTCTTTGGAGCAAATCCAAGAAAGAGGGAAATGAACCTGCTCCAAGGAGGACAGTGTGGCCACCGTGATGGTAAACGTCTCCTGGCAGATGGGCCATGTCACCCAGACCCAGAGTCAGGGGGACAATAGGGAAGGGTGGGGCTGTGGCAAACCGGAGCCTGCGTGCCCTCCAGACGGGTGGACACTGCCCAGCACGGGCCGACTGTAGCTGCAGGGGCATCCAGTGCTCCTGGGTGTCTGACACCGGCCCCGGGTCCCGACCGCGTGACACAGGCCCCGGGTCCCCACCGCGTGACACAGGCCCCGGGTCCCCACCGCGTGACACAGGCCCCGGGTCTTTTTTCCTGTTATTGTGATCTCTCCTAATTCAAATTCAAAACCTTTAAAAACATGTGCAGCCCAAAGAACATGGCCTGGGCGTTGCATGGGGTCCGAGATGCTCCGGTTTGGACTCTGCTCTGAGCAGAGACCTTGCTGTGTCTGCTTGTCCAGCCTGTTGTAAGGTGAGGACCACACCAGCAAGCAGAGGACACTGGGCCTGCCCCTCCCCAGGTGCTCCCAGGGGAGGAGGCCGGCCAGGAAGGGTCCTGGGGGCGCGGTCTGGGCCTCAGGGGCTCCCCTCCAGCTCCATCAGCAGCCCCCGCCCGCCCCACGACCGCAGGAAGCAAACTTGTCACTCCAGGCAGCGCCTCGCTCCTGGCAGAGGTTGGCCCAAGAAGCCTTCCTGGCGTAAAGTAGCGTTTCCCCGGGACTGCCGAATCTAGCCCCCTGTGTCGCAGCTGCCACGCCGCCAGCCACCACAGGGTCCAGCTCCCCATGGGAGTGTTGGGGGGCCGACCTCTGCACCCAGGTCCCAGCCTCGACTCCAGGACCTGGCCAGGGACGCCGTCCCCTCTGCCAGCATCTCCGATCCGGACCCTCCAGGCAGCTGCCAGCCCACTGCTGCCAGGATGCTTTGCCAGGAGAAGAGCCAGGGAATCAGCCCTGGCCAGTGTTGCTCAGCAATTAGACCCTCAGCCTGCACACCAAACGGTTGTGGGTCCGATTTTCGGTCAAGGGCATGTATCTGGGTTGCAGGTTGAATCCCTGGCCCCGGTCCGAGCACATGTGGGAGAAAACCAATCAATGTGTTTCCCTCACATCGATGTTTCTCTCTCCCCTTCCTCCCTCTATTCCTCCCTCCCTCCCTCCCACCCTCCCTCTTGCTCTGTCTGAAAAGCAATGGGGAAAACACCCTGGGGTGAGGTTTCACACAAAAAAGTGAGGGAACCGGAAGTCATAGGTGAGCAGTCTCCAGGACGGGAGCCCAGCCTGGGAGGACCAGGATGGAGGGTCCGGGGACGGCCAGCTGGACAAGGGCGCCTCCCGGGGGCGGGCCCAGCACAGGGGCGGGACAGCTGCAGCACCCTCCCTGCAGGGCTATTTCTCTGAAACAGGGTCAGCTTCTTGCTTTGAAATGAGGTCAAACCACAGAAAAGCAGCAAGAATGGCGCTGAGGTCCTCACCAGCGCCCACTCCGACCGCGGTGACCCTGTGACCACGTCGCCCTCCCTGGGCGCAGCGTGGCTCTCCCGACCGGGCAAGAGCGGAGCGCAGGCCTCGCTCCATCATCTCCCCGGGCCTCCGGTGTGGCTCCTGAGAACAGGATGTGCCCTTACACATGGTGGTTATCGGCATCAGCATCAAACCGCACAACCGCAAAAACAAAGACAATCTGCTCGGATGGAATGTGTTACCTAACCTGCGCCCGTACGCAGATTTCCCCACTGTTGCAATGACATCCTTTATATATATATTTAAAATATATTTTTTATTGATTTCAGAGAGGAAGGGAATCGGAGAGAGAAACATCAATGATGGGAGAGAATCATGGATCGGCTGCCTCCTGCCCGCCCCACACTGGGGGTCAAGCCCACACCCAGGCCTGCGCCCTGACCGGGTATCGAACCTGGGGCCCTCCAGTCCGCAGGCTGCTGCTCTCTCCACTGAGCCACACCGGCCAGGGCTGCAGTGTCATCCTGTTTCTCCTGGTGCAGCACGGAACGCAGGCCGTGTGTTGCATTAGCTGCCACGTCTCTCTCGCGGCCTTCACTGTGGAAATGCCCCCTCCGCCGCCGTGTCTTCCGTGGTCACGAACGTCTGCGGGGCGCAGGGCCGCGTTCTGTCGGGTGCTCCTTTGTGCTCGCCTGCTGTTTCCTCAGAGCGGACGGAGGTGGCCTGTCGCTGTGGAACCCGCGGCCCGAGCCGTGGAGCCCAGTCTGGTGGCCAGAAAGGCATTCTCCCGTGGGAGGCCGAGTGCGCCCTACCGGGGGCCTTCCTGGATTCTCTGAATTCTTGGGTCCTGGGCTTCCCTCTCCCCGGAAGGACCCAGTTGGGCTTCAGAATTTGCCACGAGCTCTTTCTTCTCAGCCTGCTCGCCTGCTTCGCTCAGGCTCACCTTCCGCGCAGCCCTCGGGTCCCTGCAGGCAGGGAAGTGGCCAGAGGTGGTGGGAAGCCCCGGGCAGGGCAGGGCACGGCCAGAGCCGCGCTGCCCACACTCCACTCTGTGGAGCGACAGGGAGGGTGGGGAGCGGGAGAGAGGCCGTGTGTGCAAGCCCGGGCCCGGTCCAGATGCCCTCGCCTGCCCCTCTATCCAGAGCTGGACTGCGTCTCTTCAGGGAGCCAAGGACCCGCCAAGGGCGAGGCCACTTTTCTTAGTTTTCTTGGTCTGAGCGCCCCTGCAGGAGCTGGCAGCCCCCACCTTCCTGCAGAGAATCCAGGGAAGCGGGGGGCACAGCACTTTGGGGAGAGGGGGCTGTGAAGGGCTTAGGGTAAAGAGCGAGGGAGTCCTATGAGGAAGGCTCTCGGGGGCATAACCCTGATCATTACTGTGGGGGTCCTTTTCTCATCCTGTTACTTTCAACCTATTTGTGTCTTTATGGCCACACTCCCCCATCACTGTGAAAGGCTGACTGGTGAGCCCATGTCAGAGGGGTCGGGGCGAGGGAGCTGGCTGGGGGCCTGGGGCTGCCTGATGCTTCCCAGGGTGTCCTGGTGTCAGGGAGCCTCTTGTCTCTCTGCTGCAGAGTGACAGTGCCCCTCGGCCGCGAGCCCAGGGCTCCGGACCACCACCAGGATGGTGGGCGAAAGCCCCTACCTCATCTCCGACCTGGACAAGCGGAGCCGGCGGCGGAGGTCCTTTGCAGAGAGATATGACCACAGCCTGAAGACCATGATCCCCGTGAGGCCGTACGCAAGGTAACCGAGGAGGCGGGGTGAACGGGGAAGGCAGGCCAGGCTTCCAAGAACTGTTTCTGGTCCATCAGAGGAGTGGGCACTGCCCCTGCTCCCCATGCTGTGCCCTATATGCTTGTCCTTTTGTCTCCCCATCCACCCATCCTTCAATCCATCCACCCACCCATCCATCCACCCTCCAATTGTCCACTCACCCATCTATCTTTCCACCCATCCATCATCCATCCATCCTTCCATCCACCCATCCTCCCATCCATCCATCCATCCACCCACCCATTCTCCCATCCATCCATCCTCCATTTATCCACTCACCCATCTGTCACCCATCCACTCACCCATCCTCCATTTATCCACTCACCCATCTATCTGTCCACCCACCCATCCTCCCGATCCATCCACCCTCCAATTGTCCACTCACCCATCTATCTTTCCACCCATCCATCATCCATCTATCCTTTCACCCACCCATCCTCCCATCCATCCATCCACCACCCACCCATCCTCCCATCCATCCACCCTCCAATTGTCCACTCACCCATCTATCTTTCCACCCATCCATCATCCATCCATCTATCCATCTGTTCTCCAATTGTCTACTCATCCACCCTTCTTCCAATTGTCCACTCATCCATCCATCCATCTATCCATCCGTGATTCATCCATCCATCCACCCATCCATCCATCCGTCCTCCAATTGTTCACTCACCCATCTATCTGTCCATCCATCCATCCATCCATCCATCCATCCATCCATCCATCATCCGTCTGCCCACACATCCACCCACCCACCCATCAATGCATCCACCATTATTTATTGGTGGAGCCCTCATCCTTGACCCCCCCCTGTCCTTAGGTGAGAGGGGGACAACAGCTGATGCTCAGGAGGTGCTCAGCAGCTGCCTATGACATGTGGGGTTGGCTCCACACAGACACACTAGACTCACACAATCCAAAGAGCAGAGATGCTGGTAACACCCAATAAAACAATTAGGAAGTGATGCCTTTCCAGGACTTCCTGCCTTGGTCTGTAAGATAACTGACACAAATGCATGCCACTGGGTTTTTAATACTGTCTACATAACAGCCCACTTGCAAAACTCCTGCCAGGGTCACAATCGGCTCCCACGAGCAGGTCTGATCACACGGCTGCTCAGAGGACTGCTGGGCGCCCCCCGGCTGAGCGCTCGGCTGTGGTTATCCCCCTGGTTAGGAATGTACGCCAGGGATGGAGGGCCAGGCCCGGCGTTCTGGAACACGGCACCTCTGTTGTCCTAGGCTGGCACCCAACCCCCTAGACGATGCGGGGCTGTTCTCCTTTGCCACGTTCTCCTGGTTCACACCCGTGATGGTGAAAAGCTACCGGCACACGCTGACTGTGGACACTCTGCCCCCGCTGTCGCCGTACGACGCCTCCGACACCAACGCCCAAAGGTGCCAGGACCCCCCTGGGTCCCCTCAGGAGAGGAGCGCGCCCGGGAAGGGGACCGGGAGCCCCCCAGGGAGTCCCCATTTCCCAGGCGTGGAAACCGGCCCCATGGGTCCTGGGAGCCCCTCTCAGTGGCTGAGACGTGGACCGAGCTGTCTGACTGGGTCCAGTGTCTCTGGAGGTGAGGCCTGGGGGAGCTGCTGGGGAGCAAGGACGGCCTGGGAGCTGCGGCCCAAGGCTCAGGCCACGTGGTTGGGTGACCACGTGGCTGCAGGGGCCCTACCTCGGGACAAGAGCGGCCAGGATCCCGCTGTGCTCTGTGCTGGGGACCCCATCGGGCTGCTGCACGGGGACCTTCTGTCTAAATATCCTTCTATCGAAAGCGGCACCCTATTTAAAAAAATATATATTTTTATTTATTTCAGAGAGAGGAAGGGAGAGGGAGAGAGAAAGAGAGAGAAACATCAATGATGAGAGAGAATCATGGACTGGCTGCCTCCTGCACGCCCCACCCTGGGGATGGAACCCACAACCCAGGCATGTGCCCTGACCGGGACTCGAACCCAGACCTCCTGGGTCATAGGTTGACGCTCAACCACTGAGCCACGCTGGCTGCACCAAAGCTATATTCTTGATCCTTGATCCCATTGATAAATCTTCCCAAACTCCATTCACATCGTTGGCCAATGCAGAAAACTGGGCTCCTTGGTCCCCGCTCCCCGCCTGTGCACTCACATCAGTTCATCAGTTGGCACTGTAGCCCTCTCTCTGTCCATCTTCCCTCACGTCCATTCTCCTCCACCCAGTGTCAGCGATGCTCACCTGGACACCCCCTTTCTTACCGGGTCTCGCTGCGCTTGCCTTTGCTTCCCCGCCACGCACTCCCCCGCAGCCAGAACCAGGTTTAGATATGGAGCCTTATCGTGTCCCATCGGCTGAAAAGCCCTCAGAAGCACCCCCTGCCTTAGGAGTGAGATTGGAACCCCTTCCCATGAGCTCTGGCCCTCTGGGCCATGCCAGCCCTGCCCCTCCCTCACCACCTGTCACTGTCCTTTCTCGTGTCTGAAATGGACAAACTCCTTTCCACCCCGAGGTTTTCCCCTGGCACTGTGCGCAGACGAGGGCGGTGGGGGCAGGGAGTGGGGCCCCTGCAGCCACATGGACACGCAGCCACGTGGCCTGAGCCTCGGGCCGCTCCAGGCCGTCCTTGCTCCCCACCAGCTCCCCCAGTCCTCACCTCCTGAGACACTGGACCCAGTCAGGCACCAGGGAGCCCCATGCCAGGCAGCAACGTGTGTGGTGCTGGGACTTCTCTCCGGCCCCGCCCACATCCCAGCCCCCTGTAAGGGGAGGCGGAGCGTCAGTGCAGCTCATCCAGAGCCACCTCTGCCAGGGGGAGGGTCCTGCGATGCACAGTTTATTTTATTTATTATTGCTTTTTAATCCTCCCCCGAGGATATTTTCCCAATGATTTTTAGGTGGGAGGGGAAAGAGAAAGAGACAGAAGAGAGAGATACATCAATTGGTTGCCTCCCACATGAGCCTGGGATGGAGCCTGCAACCGAGGGACATGCCCTTAACCAGAATTGAACCTGGGGTCCTCCAGTCTGCAGACGGGTGCTCTAGCGCCTGAGCCACCCCGGGCAGGGCCTGCCACGCTCCCTTTAGAGACTCGCCCACCAGAGAGTCCCTGAGCAGCAAGCAGACACCGAAGGCCCTGCCCCCCTCTTCCCGCGCAGGTTCCGCGTGCTCTGGGACAAGGAGGTGGCGAGGGCAGGCCCCAAGAAGGCCTCCCTGGGCCGCGTGGTCTGGCAGTTCCAAAGGACGCGGGTGTTGATGGACACGGTGGTCAACATCCTGTGCGTCGTCATGGCAGCCATCGGGCCGGTGAGTGGTGCGTTCTGCCTGGTCCCCGGGCTCCGACCGAGGGGGAATGAGCTCCTTCCTCTGACATTGCCATGACCTCTGAGCTCCTGGGGCCGCATTTCCATCAAGCGAATCCTCGCCAAGCACAGCGGCAGCCGCCGAAATTAATTAAAAAGTTTGCCGCCTGGAACCGGTATGGGGATATCATGGGGGCTGCCCACCCGGCCTCCCCAGCGCGCTCTCCTCTCTTCTCCCTTGCACCCGCCCCTCGCTGCTTTGCAGACGGTCCTCATCCACCAGATCCTCCGGCAGACGGAGAGCACCACCCGGAGCGTCTGGGTGGGCGTCGGCCTGTGTGTGGCCCTCTTTGCCACCGAGTTCACCAAAGTCCTCTTCTGGGCCCTGGCCTGGGCCATCAACTACCGCACGGCGATCCGGCTGAAAGTGGCCGTGTCCACCGTGGTCTTCGAAAACCTGGTGTCCTTCAAGACGCTGACGCGCATCTCCGTGGGTGAGGTGAGCTGGCTGGGGCGGGTCAGGGCCACGCATCCTGAGCGTGCCGTGGGTCAGACGTTCCTCTGGACGGAGCAGCCGCCTCCCTGTGTCCGGGTCCTGCCCACCAGGTCCCATCTCCCCACTGGGTGAGGCGGAGACTCAGCGCACTGAGACATCGGGGAAGGAGGCTCCAGCGGGCTCCTTCACGCTGGAGGATTTGGGGTCTTCTCTGTCTAGTTGGGCAAAGGGGTCCCCTCGTCCCATCGCTTTGACTGACAGTGAGGACACAGAGGCGATACAGAGCCGGCTACAGTAATGGGATCAAACCGATGGACCGATACACCCGGCGATTCTATTGGTGTAGTGTTTGGGGTGCCACAGCCATGATAAAGACTGTGCATGGGGGGCTTCAGAGTTGACATTTTCTTCCTTTTTTAAAAAATTAAGAGAAGAAGAAGAAGGAGGGTAGGAGGGAGGGAGGGAGGGAGAGAGAGAGGGAGAGAGAGAGAGAGGGATTGGTTTGCTGTTCCACTTACTGATGCGTCCATAGGTTGATTCTGGCATGTGTCCTGACCAGGATGGACCCGCATCCCTGGCATGCCGGGACAACTCTCTAACCCACGGAGCCCCCCAGCCAGGGCCCGAGTGGACATTTTCTTACGCCCTTAATCATGAGCAACACAGTCCTCACCACGTACACAGGAAAGCCCCTGGTCCCAGGAACCCAGGCGGTGTGAGCATCCTGCGTCCACTAAGAGCGCTGCGGTCTTTGGCTGGGCTGGCCGCCGCCCTCGGCAAAGCAGAGCTTGCAGCGAGGAGCCCCCGGCACCCGGGCGGTGCTGCTCCTCTCGCTGGCCTTCTCCTCGGCGTTCTCGGTGCACACAGATGGGCCTCTTCAAAGCCAGGCCAGAACGGGGCCCACGGGCTCGCCGTGCCGGTGCCCAATGCCCCACCACTGAGGGGCGTCTCTCCCCTCAGCTCGGACCCTCAGCCTCGGTGACGGTGCCGCTGACCCCCCTGCCCGGACCCGGGCTCTCTTTCAGGTGCTCAACGTGCTGTCCAGCGACAGCTGCTCCCTGTTCGAAGCTGCCTTGTTCTGCCCCTTGCCGGCCACCATCCCCATCCTCCTGGTTGTCTGTGCCGTGTTCGCCTTTTTCATCCTGGGGCCCACGGCTCTCATCGGGATATCCGTCTACGTCATCTTTGTCCCCATCCAGGTGACCCTGTCTGCCCGGCCCCGAGGGGTGCCCACAGATGTGCTTCCTTTTCTGGGCACCGTGCCGTCTTTTTATATATATATATATATATATATATATATATATATATATATATATATATATATATATATATTTCTATTGATTTCAGAGAGGAAAGGAGAGGGAGAGGGAGAGTAAGAGGGAGAGGGAGAGAGAGAGAGAAAGAGAAAGGACCATTGATCGACTGCCTCCTGCACACCCCACACTGGGGATCAAGCCCCTAACCCGGGCCTGTGCCCTGACCGGGAATCGAACCCTGACCTCCTGGTTCACTGAGCCACAGCGGCCGGGCACAGTGTAGTGTTTTTTTAAACTTGAATGTGAATGCCCTGGGGAGGGGGCAAGGCACGCTCCCCCAGTTTGTCAAAGTCGCCGACACCGCCTTTGCATCTGGTGACCCGTGTATTTACATCGCCTGCCCTGGTCCTGGCCCCAGGCGCCCCCAGACCACGCTGGCCCAGTGAGAATGCCGGGCCAGTCCCCGCCCCCGACTCCAGCCTCAGAGGTGGGGGGTGGGGGCGGTGTGTTCAGGCCAGCTAGGCCTGCAATGCACCCGGAACACAGCGTCGGCACCTTGCCTTCAGGTGTTTATGGCGAAGCTCAACTCGGCTTTCCGAAGGTCAGCGATCTCCATGACGGACAAGCGGGTGCAGACCATGAACGAGTTTGTGACCTGCATCAAGCTGATTAAGATGTATGCCTGGGAGAAGCCCTTCACCCAGACCATCCGAGGTAGGCGGGCGCCACTGGGGGGACTTGCCCCGTGGCACGGGGTCTTCCCAAGGGCTTCGCAAGGTTCCTAGCACCGGGCGTTCCAGAAGGGGCCCCCTGAGCGGCCTGCAGGCGCGTCAAAGAGCTCGGGAGCTTTCATCATAGAAGCAGCATCTGCGCTGGTGAGCAACTCAGCAGGCAGGCACCGTGTGGTTAGCCTTGGCCGAGCATGTGGGTGCTGGCGCTGACCACTCAGCTCCCTTTCACAGAAATAGCCCACTAAACATGTGAGCAGAAGAGCAGCCTCAAGCTATTTCCTTGACTTAGATTTCTACACACACACAAAAACACACTCACACACACACTCACACACATGCATAGACACCCTCGCACACTCATAAGCACTCACATGCATACACGCACACCCACACAGACTCATGCACACACTCATATGCACACACTCACACTCTCACACACATCCTCACACACACTCATACACATATGCACCCATGTACACACACACTATCTCTCTTACATACACACACTTGTACACACTCTCACAAACACTGACACGCACTGACACACACACACACTCATAAGCACTCACATGCACACATGTATACCCACACAGACTCATACACACACTCATATCACACGCTCACATACACTTACACACACTCCCACACGCACACACTCATGCACACACACATGCTCATATGCACTCATGTACACACTCTTACACACGCACAAATCCCTCGGTGCCTGCAGAGCCTCATTGTCCCTGGTGGCCCTCGGGCTGACATGCCTCACGCAGATAAGAGGCTCCACAGGCCGCTGCTCTCCTCTAGACGCACTGAACCACCTCGACCAAATCTAAATGCAAATCTAACTGCAGGGACATCTACATAATTGCTGACGGAACCTCAGGTGTTTGGCCGGTTAATGACCTGAGCCACGTTATAGCGGACTCCCCGCATCTACAATTACACTCCCGGCCAGCGTGTAATTGGGCCTGCAGCTACGTGCTGCGCTTAGGAGTGGCCTCAGCGAACCCGCTCCCGGGCTGCCCAGGGCAGGGATCCGGTGGGGACGCTCGCCGCCCCAGGGACCCACACTGAGGACCCCGAAAAGCTTCCTCGCCCCTGAACTCACTTCAAGATACTGACTTGATTTGAATAAATTTGGTTCCATGCGCCTTGATTCAACCCAACACAGGTCAGGTCAGGTTAAGTCCATACATATTTTCCAAGTTGCTACTGTGCGCAAGGCCACGAGACTGCACACATGATCGGCAAGAGGCCCCTGCGTTTAAGATGGGGAGCCTGGCTGGCGTGGCTCCGTGGTTGCGCATCATCCCCTGCACCAAAAGGTCGTGGCTTGATTCCCAGCAGGGGCCTGCAGGAGGCAGCCGGTGGGTGATTCACTCTCACATCAATGTTTCTCTCTCCCTCTCTCTCTAAAATTCAATTTTTAAAAATCTTTAAAAAAAAGATGAAGGGTGAGTTAAGCTAAAAAACAGCTCAAAAGAAAGTGTGCTGGCTTTACTCCAGAGCATGTGGGCGCGGCCTGCTGCTCGCCCCAGTCCACATCGGGACTTCAGAGCACCTGATGCTCTGGTGACCCTGGCGCCCTCTCACCGAGACACACAGCCCCTCCGGTGCCCCACATGCTCCCTCGGGGCTCCTGTGTGCAGCACCCTCACTGCGGCGCTGCCTGGCCCCTGAGGGAGCCCGAGGGTAGGACTCCCCACACCCAGACACAGGGTGGGACGTGACCTTGGGAGCCCTGGTACCGCTCCTGGCCGCGGCCAGCACCGAGTTGCCAGCGCCGGCTCAGTGCTTCGTCCACCTGCACCTCGCGGCGGGAACCCTTAACCCCTGCGCACGGAGGACGGCAGGGGCCGGTCATGCAGCTGAGACTCGGGGTCTGTGTTCTGTCTGCAGACATCAGGAAGAGAGAGAGGAAGTTACTGGAGAAAGCGGGCTTTGTCCAGAGCGGGAACTCGGCACTGGCCCCCATCGCCTCCACCATCGCCATCGTGTCCACGTTTACCTGCCACATCCTGCTGCGACGCAAGCTCACGGCCCCCGTGGTAAGGACGGCTCCCCCGCCTTCGCCTGCCCCGGCCTTGACCACCCAATGGCGGGGGGCCAGGCTCACAGCGACCCTTCGGGTCCACGGCGGGGTCAGGGGCACAGTTAACGTTGCAACACAACCTGACACTTGGAAACACACACTCAAACCGCACAAGCCACTGCCGGTGGCTTCCTACAGTGGCCCCACGAACTTAGAGCCCCAGCCGAGCGCGAGCAGGGGGAACCTGTATGTTCCCCACACGTATGTTCCCTTCCCTTTGGTTTCTGCCACAGCTCCCCTGGCCGGTGGCACCTTGCTGCAGCGGGGCTGGCTTCTCGCCCTAACTGGTGGCGCAGGCCCCGGCGGCAGAGTGGGCTGCACCTGCACCCGTATGGTCCATGCGTGTGCAATGGATGCAGGTGACCCTGTAAGACCTCCCTTTGGGCAGCCACTCGGTCCAGGCCGGACCCTGCTCCTCACCTCTGCGTTAGCGCCCCGCTCGGGCAGCCACACACACAGCCGGTGAAGGAGGGCGGCGGTCTCGTTCACACTGACTCCCAGATCCCACACCCGGGAGTCTGCGGGGCTCTCCGGGCAGTGGAGTTGTAGGCCCGAGCTTCTCAGGCCTGGGTTTTGTCATCTGTAAACGGGGCCAGCGTCCCTGTGGCTGGGAGGCCGGCCGAGGCGGGAGGAAGCTCCGAGGGAGGTCGGGGCGAAGGCCAGGTGCTGAGGTGTCCGCAGGGGCCTGTGCACTCAAAGGCCAAGGGGCTCCAAGCCGGAGCGGGACGGCCCAGCAGAAACAGAGCCGCCAACAGCCACAGCATGAAGCCACTGTCCGAAGGGAAGTGGTTGGAGGAAAGTCAACAGAAGCAAGAAAGAGAGAAAGGAGAGAAAGTAAAAAGTATGGGGATGCTCACTGGGGAGGAACGGCACCCAAATCCGGGGTCGTGAGAGGAGGTGGGGGGTTTGAGAGGCAGGATGCTCTCCAGGGAGCACCCCTGGGGCTGGGGACCCACCCCGCCCTGTGCCTCTCTGGGAGGCGGTTTTCTGGGCCCGTTTCCTCTCTCAATCTCAGGGCTTAGACCCGGCAGGAGCCCCAATGGCCTGAGCAGAACGCCCCCCACTATCGTGCGGCCTTATGATCCCCAAACACACAAGCGCATCTCCCCAGCAACACACCAAGCGAGTTCATTTGAAACCAAAGTGAACACCATCGTTCATGCTGCCTAAAAGGACGCTCTAGAAGGAAGCTCGGCCGAGACAGGTTCCTGGGCGCGGAGCTTGTGTTTCTGCAGACGCGGAATCGCTCGCAGCGTTCGCGCCAGGGTCCCACGTAGGGGGTCCGTCTGGCAGCTCGGGCTCTGTCCCCTGAGCCAAGGCCATCTCCTGAGCCAAGGCCGAGCTTCGGGGGATGGATTCAGGACCAGATGTGGGGAAGGCAGCATCCTCGTCATTCTCCTAACCAACTGCCTAGGGTTTGCTGAGGCCCGCCCGGCCTCAGGGCTCACTCAGCTGCAGGCAGATCATTCCGGACGCGCCCAGGGAAGCTGTCAGTGACTCCTCAGGCGGGCGGCCAGGGAGATGCTGCCATTAGAAGTTGGACAGACGAGAAGAGGCTCTGAGAGAGGACGGTGCACGCCTGGGCACCCTCCCAGCTGGGAGACTTCTTTCTTCCTTTTCTTTTTCGTTCTTTTGCTCGTGTTTTTTAAAAACTTGAGTTCTGGCTAGGAAAGAATTCAGAGCCAAGACTCAAACTACAAGAGGACATTTACCTGGAAAGTCACAGCGGTAGCAGAAGGAATTCAAAGAAGAAACGGGCTTAGGAAATAAGTGACAGGGCAGAGGAAGGGCCGTTGGGGCTTAGGAGTGAGGGAGGTAAAGGTGAGGCGCCTGGGGCAGGGAGAGGGGGAGGGCTGGGCGTGCTGGGGGGGGGGGCGCGTGGCGCGCTGAGCCAGGAGACTTGTCTCTCTGGGTCCATATGGTATTAACAGCCCCCTGCACCAGGCTCGATGAGGAAGGGGCCAGTGGAGGGGAAGTGATATTTGTGGGGGGCAGGGGCAATTGAACAAAGGCTCTCAAACCTGTCCCTGGTGTGTGGGGAGGTGGGGCGAGGCCAGAGGTCAATCCTGAAGCCCGCAGGGCCACGCTGGGGCTGTGAGGGTGCGGAGGCGGCTCGAGCTCCAAGGGTAGGTAGGTCCTCCTGAAGCCGCCAGGAGGAGGGAGGATGGGGACACCTGCATGGCGCTGGAATGAACGGTCCGGGCCAAGCACCAATGTGGTTTGGGTGGAGATTTCCCAAGGCGTTCAGTGAGCGGCCCTCCTCGGACCCGCCCTCTCTGGACTGGCAGAGGCCAGGGGACACATTCCCACCATTTTGGTGAAAATCCAGAAGACAAACATATTGAGATGTTGCTACCCGATCTGCCACCCCGTGGCCTCTGCACCTCGAAATGGAAGAAGTTGTTCCTCTGAGACTCCCAGCTGCGCCGCGGTTCCCCACCTCAGCGAGGCGGCCCCGGGGACGTGTCAGTCCTGAGCCAAGGCCACATGCATCCTGACCCCGGTCCCCCCTGCTCGGCAGGCATTCAGCGTGATCGCCATGTTCAACGTGATGAAGTTCTCCATCGCAATCCTGCCCTTCTCCGTCAAGGCGGCGGCCGAAGCCAGCGTCTCCCTGAGGAGAATGAAGGTATAACTCACGCTGGGTGAGTAGGGAAGAGAGGTCTCATTTCTGGGTGGGAAGACTCCCAGATAAGGGAAGCTGAGCCCACCCACTGGAGGGCAGGCCCCTGGCGAGGGTGGCCTGGGAGAAGGCCCCCGGGAGGGGGGATGCACACCTGTGGGAGGAGGAGGGCGGGCAGCGTTTCCTGGTGGCCCGCCCTTTAGGGAAAAGGAGATGGAGTCTCTACAAAGACCATCACTGAGCCTTCACTCCTGTCCAAGCCATAGGCATGAGGGGGTTCCAGGAGTGGGGCTGGGTGTGCGTAGAGCCCCCCCCCCATGGCCTGTCTGGCTTGTGCTACAAGGGGTGGGTGATGGGAGTAATGGGGGCACCCTATTTACCCACCACTTAGTTAAAGACTGACTGTGTGCTTCCCATACACAAGGCATTGTGGGAAATGTAAAGACATAGAAGAGAGAGTCTTGACTGGTGTAGTGTAGGAAGAGGTACCCAGTACCTGCCGTACATGTTAGGGAATGCGTGGCGCACAGGAAGGGCAGATGCGGTGGTTCTGACGTTGAGGTGAGGACAGTAAAAGGAGGGGGCGTTCCAGTCAAGAGAGCAGCAGGCTCACCGTCGGTGTGGCTCAGTAGTGGGGCTTAACCCATGAACCAAGAGTTCACCAGGTCACCAGTTCAATTCCTGGTCAGGGCACCAAAGAGAAGAGAGACAGAGCGAGAGCGAGAGCGAGAGCGAGGGCATGAGAGAGAGCAGGAGGCTCACATATCTGCAAACGGATGGAAAGACCTTACTCACTGCAGCCAGAGGCCACCTGTGCATGCTCAGTGTCCGTATCCCTCTCTCCCTCACCGTCCACACCTTCCCCCGAGGGCCCTGCTGACCCACCTCCTGGCCATGTATTCCCTTATTTAAAAACTACCATGTGTGAGACTGTCTAGAAGGCACACTGTTGAATGATCCCTTTTTGACCAAAAGACAAGAATGGGTGCCATCACGTGACCTGTGTGTGTGATGAGGCCGGATGTCTCAGACCAGAGGGCACTCCTCTCTTTTGACTCCTTCTGGCCCCCGGGCCCTCACCTTCACTCGATGCCTCATCACCTCGTCTGCACGATCGCAGGGACCAGCGCCTCCCCCAACACTGTCCTCCTCACTCCCAGGCACACGGCACCAGGTCCCAGAGCTGTTCCAATGTCGGTCATTTCTCTGATCACTGATGTTTTTTTCTCTCTCTCTCCCTCTCCCTTTTTCTCTGAAATCAATAAAAAAATATTTTTTTTAAAAAGCTGCTACTTGGGCGTGAGGGTGAAATGCAGCTGGGAGGGGTGACCCACACAGGCCTGGTGGTTAAAGAGCCATCGTCCTTGCCCTAACCGGTTTGGCTCAGTGGATAGAGCGTCGGCCTGCGGACTCAAGGGTCCTGGGTTCGATTCCGGTCAAGGGCATGTACCTTGGTTGCGGGTACATACCCGGTAGGGAGTGTGCAGAAGGCAGCTGATCGATGTTTCTCTCTCATCGATGTTTCTAACTCTCTATCCCTCTCCCTTCCTCTCTGTAAAAAAATCAAATATATATATATATATATATATATATGAGAGCCACCATCCTCCGTGTCGGGGCCAGAGGACACCTTTTGCTGCAGGTCCTCCTGGGGAGCAGCCTCAGACGCCCTCCCCGGATGGCCTGGGTAGAACCGCCGAGACTGTGTGCTTGGGGGTGGCTAGAGGGTGTATTGGGGTGATTCTTGCCAATGGATGACGTCTACCCAGTTGATTTTGTTTCTTTAATCTTAGAGAATTCTCATAGCTACGAGCCCCCCATCCTACATCACCCAACCAGAAGGCCCAGACACTGTCTTGCTTTTAGCAAATGCCACCCTGACGTGGGCGCAAGAAGCCGGCCGGGAAAGCGACAGCGACGTAAAGAAAGCGGAGAAGCGGAAAAAGCGCCTTCTCGAGAAACAGAGGTCGGAGGCGTACAGTCTGAGTGCCTCGGCCCCGGGCGCCGCGGGCCCGGAGGACCGGAGCGGTGGCGGCAAGTCGGTGCTGCACAACATCAGCTTCGTGGTGAGAAAGGTGGGTCCGGTCTCCAGGCTGGCCTGTCCCTCCGTGCTGCGTCACACGGCCGAGCCCTCTCAAGGCCCAAGGCCTCCTGGCTTTCAGGTTGGGCTGGAGGCGGGGCGGGATGTCTCTAACCAGGCTGCATTCTTCCCTGAATTTTTGTCGCTATTGTTTCTTGGTTTGTTTTATTAATCCTCACCCGAGGATATTTTTTCCATTGTATTTGAGAGAGCGGAAGGGAGGGGGAGAGACAGAGCGACACACTGATGTGAGAGAGACACATCCATTGGTTGCCTCCTGCATGCACCCCAGGGATCAAACCTGCAACCCAGGTAACATGCCCTTGACAGGAAATGAACCGGCGACCTGCCAGTCCGTAGGCCGACACTCCTACCCCTGAGTCAAACCGACCACAGCACTTCCCCAAATGTTAAAACTATGGACCCGAACAACGGAGACCTCTCTCCGAGCTGAGGGAAGGTGGCAGCTATGTCAGTGCCGATCGTCAAGCCCATGTCAATGTGACCTACACCGTCCACCAGGTGGTCGGGACTAGCTTCCGTAAGCGTTCTCAGACGCGCTCTTAATTTGACACGAGCACAGGGCGGATCGCAACAGCTGACATTCATGAGCAGGGACATAGTTAGCTCCTTTGACCACCTGCTCATCCTGCGAGGGAGGCGCCGTGGCTACCCCGGCTTCGTGGTCAGGAGCCTAAGGCATAGGAAGTTAAAGCACTCGCCCAGTGCGAGACCCGGGCATCGCCCCAGGCGCCTGGCCGGGGTCTGCCCTTCGCCGCCCTGCCATGCTGTTCTGCTTAAAAGCAAAACGCAAGCCACCCACACGCAGCCAGTATCGGAGCCAACCAGGGCCTGGGGGCTGCTGTCCGCCCGCCGTTCACAGGACAGAGTCTACTTTATTTTATTTTACTTTACTTTACTATTTTATTTTTAACAAGTGAATCATCAGAAGCCCAGGCCTCATGGGCTTTCTCCGAAGACAGGGAGGAAGGTAAAGGCTGGGGCTCTGTCCACCCCCAACGAGCACCCACCTGGGTTAAATCTCCTCTCCTGGAGCTTGGGCACAGAACAAGCCTCGTGTCCAGGGCATGTGTCCCGGGCCCGTGCGAGGCTGCTCCACACCAGTGCCCGCAGCTGGCATCTCCAGGCCCGCCAGCCGCCCCCGCACGGCGCGAGGGGAGGCGCTTCACTAACACTCGGGTCCCTGCATCCTCCCTGCTGAGTCCGGCCGGGTCTGAGGTTGCATCGCGACCACCTGGAGCCACCCGTGGTCCCCACCTGCACGGTGTGGGGGCGGCACCTTTGTCCCCAGACCCTGTAAGAACAGGGGGACGACAGCCTCCTTCCTGTTTCTCTGCAGGGGAAGGTCCTGGGGATTTGCGGGAACATTGGAAGCGGCAAGAGCTCCCTCATTGCAGCTCTGCTGGGCCAGGTGAGCGGTGCGGGGCACTGGGAGGGTGGACCCCGCGATGTCAGGGCCGCTGCTGCTGTGTGCTGGGTCCATGAGAACAGCTGCCCCTGCAGCCGGGCACAGAGTTCAGGATTGTGTTCGTGAGGCTGATGTGCTTGGCAGCCAGCAGCCGGACCCACGGCTGCCTCTTCCAGAACGTTCCTGCCTGGCCCCCTGCGGGTGTTTGACGTCAAAGCCCTCGGCCTGCACGGTCGGGCTCTGCAGCCCGTGGATGAGAGAGTGTCCCCCTCTCGCATCCTCAGGACTAAAGCTCACGGGAGAAGAGCCACAGGCGTCCAATGGGCCCCGGAGCTGTGGGCGGGTCAGCTCTGAGGGTCCTGGTTCTGTGCCTGCAGATGCAGCTGCAGCAGGGGGTGGTGGCGGTCAGCGGGACCCTGGCCTACGTGTCCCAGCAGGCGTGGATCTTCCATGGGAGTGTGCGGGAGAACATCCTGTTCGGAGCCAAGTACGACCACCAAAGGTAACGCTAACTCAGGGCAGGCAGCATCCGTGTTCAGGACCCTCTGCTGCAGGAGCGGATTGGACCCGGACTGACGGGTGCTAGTGGTCCCCTTCCTGACCCGAGCTCAGGAGGCGCCCTCTGCAGACCTGGTCGCCCTCCAGGACACGTGGATGGGGCGCTGGGCTCCCGGGTCTCTGTCTCTGCCCGTGTTGTCCGGCTGCAGGAAGGTCCATCTGGCCGTTCTGCATTGGGCCAAGGACCCACAACGTGGCTTGAAGTCGCGAGCAGCCCTGAGCCAGGACCTGGCCGCTGGGCCACGGGACCTGCTGCTGTTGATGTCCTACAATGGCCGAACGGAATGAACGCGACCTTCGAGTCCTGACTGCAGACGCCTGGGCCCCTGCCTCCCAGCTCTGCTTTCCCGGGTTCTTCGCCGAGTGTGGGGAGTTGCCTGGTCCAGTCTCTCATGACTCCCAGAACCACCCATGTAGGGGGATCCTGGTCGCGAATCCCCATCTCTTACCCAGGAAGAGGCTGAGGCCCCGAGAGGAGCGCTGACCTGCCCAAAGGCAGAGCTGTTGCCGGGCAGAGCGGAGGCTTGAGGCCCCTCCTCTAACTCCCAGGAGCAGTGCCAGCTGTTGGCGCCCCCTAGTGGTGGGAACCCTGAGGAGAGGGCCGTCTATGGGATGGAGGTGGGCACGGGGCCCTCAGACATCAGGACAAAGCACTGGCCACGCCCTCCCTGGCCCAGGGACCACAGCAGTGTCTCAGGGCGCAGCCCTGGTGGCGGGTCTTCCTCCCTGTACTGACCTCTGACCCTCACGCCCACAGGTACCAGCACACGGTGCGAGTCTGCGCCCTCCAGGAGGACCTGAGCAGCCTGCCTTACGGGGACCTGACAGAGGTGAGTGGAGCGGGCTCGGCCCACAGCGGCATCGCCCGACTGCCCAGGGCCAAAGGGCAGCCCAGCTCCGTCCACACCCGATGCCCCGGGGCCAGAACGGTGCCAGGACATGTGGGAAAGTCAGGTTCCCCCCCTACCCCGCCTCAGATTGTCACCTGGGCCTGTGTTTGGGGGATGGCACAGCAGAGGTGGCACCAACCCTACCTGTGTTGGTCCAGCGTGGCCGCCCCTGGGATCACTTCCCAGCTGCCTGTCGCCCCAGGGAAGGTTTCTGGCCCACACTGCCTGCTTGCCCCTAGGATGGCTCCATCCTCTGAGGATGGGGGTCCAGGTGCTGGTTTGTGGCTGGTCCAAGGGCCCCTTTCTGCCTCTGTGGGCCCAGGAGTACCAGGTCCCCTCCAACACTGCCCTGGATGATGGTCCCTCTGCTTCCAGCCACGCCTCCCTCTGGGGAGCCTGCCCCCTCCCCGAGCTTTCTGCCCTCCACTCTCTTGGCCCTCCCGATGGGACTGCACCTGGGACGGTGAGCCAGGCACCCCTCACTCGGTGCTGGGAAGAGCTACACCCCAGTCACCTCTGCCCACAGGCTCCCAGCACCCCCGGGGCATGGGTGCTGTCGGGGTCCCTGCGGGGAAGAGGGGGAGCTGGGGCATGGTGACGAGCAGGCGCACTGCCCTGTCCGCAGATCGGGGAGCGGGGCCTCAACCTCTCGGGGGGGCAGAGACAGAGGATCAGCCTGGCCCGTGCCGTCTACTCGGACCGCGAGATCTACCTGCTGGACGACCCGACTATCGGCCGTGGACGCCCGGGTGGGGAAGCATGTCTTCGAGGAGTGCATCCGGAAGGCACTGCGGGGCAAGACGGTCGTGCTGGTGACGCACCAGCTGCAGGTGACCAGACCGCAGGACCGCCAGCCAGCATGGGTGCGGCACCCGGCGCTGCCGTCTCCTCTCCAGCCCTGGGCTGTCCTCAGCTGCACAGTCAGGGCAGCAGGGCCAGGGGACACGTGTGCCTCACGGAGCCTGTGGCCCCTCAGGCGGCAGGCGCTCACGGTGGTGGCTTTCCACCTGCAGTTCCTGGAGTCCTGTGACGAGGTCATTTTGCTGGAAGACGGGGAGATCTGTGAGAAGGGAACCCACGAGGAGCTAATGGAGGAGAGAGGGCGCTATGCGAAGCTGGTGCACAACCTCCGGGGGCTACAGTTCAAGGTAGTAGCGTGTGTGCGGGGGCCTGGGGGCTGGGGGCCTGGGGCCCTGGGGCTTGGGGCCTGGGGGCCTGGGGGCCTGGCGCCTGGGGGCCTGGCGCCTGGGGCCTGGTGCCTGGGGGCCTGGCGCCTGGGGCCTAGGGCCTGGGGGCCTGGGGGCTAGGGCCTGGGGGCCTGGGGCCTGGGGCCTGGGGGCCTGGGGCCTGGGGCCTGGGGCCTGGGGGCCGGGATTGGCCTTTCCTGGGGTTTCCGGCTGGGGCAGGTCTCGCGCTGCGCCTGCAGAAGGCACTGGTTCTGTCCCCAGGACCCTGAGCACATTTACAACGCGGCGATGGTGGAGGCCCTGCAGGAAGGCCCCGCGGACAGAGATGAAGGTGCGGGTCCGAGCCGAGCTGGAGTCACGCCTCGTGTTACCTGGGGCTCAGTGGACACAGACCTCTCCCTTTCTCGCCCTAGTTCTGGCTCCAGATGAGAAAGAGGAAGGAAAAGAATCCGATAGAGACTCAGAATTCATAGACATCAAAGGTGCGTGCCACCCACTCCCTCAGCTCTGCGTGCCTCCATGCTGGCTGCGCACCCACCGCTCGGGACAGAGAAGTGGACTCGCAGTGCGTGTCTTTGGGGTGATCAATTCCATGGTTTACTGCAGGGCAAGCCTTGGAGTCAGCTGCCTGAGTCCGATCCTGGCTCAGCCACTTACTAGTTTTCTGACTTTGAGCCAGACAACTTGCACCCTGTGAACCTTAGTTTATCAACCTGTAAAATGGGGAAATAATACCAACCTCATGGGTTTTTGCAATATTTTTTGTAAAAATATTTTTTCATTGAGTTCAGAGAGAAAGGGAGAGAGACAGATAGAAACATCCATGATGAGAGAGAATCATCGACTGGCTGCCTCCTGCACGCCCCCCACTGGGGATCGAGCCTGAACCATGGATCACATGGATCACCTCTGGGCTGTAGGACCTGCCCTCACTTGGAATTCTCTACGTGGGATCAAGTCAGCTGGGCCTGCGCATGCCTCCCTGTGGCCTTCTCCTGGCCCCCAGGCCCTCCAGCTCCTGCACGAGCTGCAGCCTTCGGATCCTCCCCTCAGGACCACGACCCTCCCTGCCTCCCCAGGGCTGAGTGCACAGTAGGTGCTCAGTAAATAGTTCTCAAACGCCACCTGCCTCCCACCTGTCATGAGGACCAAACAAAATCAAAGGAGCGAAAGTGTGCTGGGAATTTGAAGGCGCAGGGCAAGGGCAGGAAGGGCGGAGCCTGCCCTGGGGGAGGCCTGGGGAATTGGGAGGGTTGCCTGGCCCACAGCTCCCCTCCCCCAGGGGAGCCCAGGACTGGTGTTTGTTCCCACAGCCCCTCTGCACCAGCTCGTCCAGACCCAGCCCCCCCGAGAAGGAGCCGTGACCTGGAGGACCTATCACACGTACATTAAGGCGGCTGGAGGTTCGGCATCAAACGGGTTTCTTGATGTACTTTGCACTTAAAACTCCTCCTCCTTAGACACCTGGGTTCACGTGTTACGATTTCTTTAATAGCTCGTCTCTTTAGGCGAAGGCCGTTTAGCAATGCTTCCCCCACAAGAATCTAAAGTTGGACAATATGGCCTTTCCCACGGCATCGCCCTTTCCGGCCATCTAGGCTGCTGGGCTCTGTTTGTCGGAAGGAAATGAGGGGGCGGCAGCGTAACTCAGTGGCGCACCTCCGTGGCCTCCTCTCCGTCACTGAGCACTTCCCCCATCAGCTGGGGTGCAAAGCACACCTCGATAGTCACTCCCTTTCCCTCCCAGCAAGACTGGGCGTTACCTGTTTGTTCCTAAAGAAGTCGGAGTCACTTCTATCTCAGTGCATATTGCTGGTTTTTCAACCAGGTGGACAGGTGCCCCCACGTGGGTTCAGGGGCCCAACCCCAGACCCGTCCCGCCAGCCTGGAGGGCGGCTCCCAGGGGGGGCCTTTCCCTGCAGGTTCACATCTCCATCAGGCTGGGCCCAGGGAGCCGGCCGGCTGCGCCCTGCACCCGCGGACTCTCCGTCCCTTGCAGGCTACCTCCTCTCCCTCTTCACGGTGACGCTCTTCCTCCTCATGATCGGCAGCACCGCCTTCAGCAACTGGTGGCTGGGCTTCTGGCTGGACAAGGCCTCCGAGGTGAGTGGCCCTCGGGCACCGGCAGACACTGAGGAAGTGGCTCCAGGGAGCCTGACCCCACCCGACGCCCCGCCAGCTCATCCTCCCCTTGTGGCCCCGGCTCACCCCGCGCGGTTCAGAGCCTGAAACCCCTTCCTCTTGTCAAGACAAATGGCATCGGGGTTCTGTGTGCCACCTTCCATCTTGTTTTTAAAATCTATTTTTATTAATTTCAGGAGGAAGAGTGAGGGAGAGAGAGAAACATCAATGATGAGAGAGAATCATTGATGGCTGCTTCCTGCACACCCCTCCCCCCCCCCCCCCCCCCCCCCCCCCCCCCCCCCGGGGATCAAGCCCACAACCCGGGCATGTGCCCTTGAGCGGAATTGAACCCAGGACCCTTTACTCCCCAGGCCAATGCTCTATCCACTGAGCCACACCACCTAGGGCCCACCTTCCGTCTTTAAAGGACTGGCCGCGAAGGGTGTGCCAGGCAGACCCAGCAGGTCCGTGGGTCACGAAGGTGCAGGACAGGGTCCGTTCTGCAGCCTCAGTTGTAAGGGCCACTGTGGAGAGGCTGAGGGCGCTGGGGAGCCTCGACCAGGTCTTCCTGCCTCTCAAGGGGAACTGGCAACGTGTGGTGGACCCTGCCCCATGCAGAGGGCTCCACCCTCCATGGCTCTGCTCCCCAAAGTCCCTCTGGCTGTGCGCAGGCCGCTGGGGGTCTCTGCCTCCGAGGCTCTCGCCTGGGCCGGCCCCTCCTGGGAAAGACGGATACGCCCGCTCTCGATTCAGCTCGCCCACTGTTGGCCAATGCTCTCCCAGCTCTCCTGGAGCCTGGGGAGCGATGTGGTGTTGCCTGCCCATCTGCCAAGGTTACATTTGGGCACAGTCCTGTTGCCGTGACAACCAGTGAGGAGGCACTGGGGGATTCGGGCAAAGAGAGGCGTTGCAGCCCCTGGAGTCAGCCGTTCCCAGGGGAGCAGTGGGGGGTGGGGGGGCGCTCTGTGCTGCTGGAAAGCCGTCCCTGCAGCCCCTCCCAGGGCCTGGTGTGCTCTCGAGAGCTTCCCCCTGGAGGGCCCGGGTTCCGTCAGGGGCAGGCTCCTCCTGGGCAGGGCCAGTGGCTGAGGGAGCAGGCAGCGAAGGCAGACCCGTGTCTGCCTGTCCTCCAGACGGGGGCCCAGCCGAAGGCACAGCGAGGCCTCTCCTTTGTTAGCCCCCGGGGATTCGCTTGCTTTTAGGGTAAGGTGACCAGATCGTCCCGCTTTTGGCGGGACAGTCCCAATTTTTAACAGAATCTTTCCAAAAATAGGGACTTTTTTTAAATGCTGTGGGACGCGGGACAAATTGTTAAAAATCGGGACGATCTGGTCACCTTATTTTAGGGGTGTCCGGCCACCTCTGGTTTACATCCCGTGGGTGCTGTCACCAGCAGAGCACGTTTAGAGAAAGATGCTCCTTTGCTCCCCAAAGGCAGGCGTGCCTTTTTGCACGCAGCTCGCAGGGAAGCGGGACGGCCAGTTTCTCCGGAGGAAGAGATGGACAACCTCTTCCCAGAACTGTTGCAAACATGGGGCTGTCTCTGGAGGATGGAGCCACACGAGCTCCTTGGCCACCCCAGAGCCCTTGGCTCGGCAGGCTCCCCTCCCCACTGGGGACTGCAGAACAGAGGCCTGAACACAGGAAAGGGAGGGGCCTGGCACGGGCCTACCACACCGAGACCCCGCCTCCCCAGGCCAGGGTCTCCCCAAGGCCTGCTGGCTCCCCCCAGACAGCTGCAGGGTGGGGCACATGTCCTTGCTCCTGTCGCCCTCCTGGCCTGGCCTCACCTCCAGTGTCCTGAGGCTCAGCTGGCTTCTGCGACAGCTGCCCTGGGCCCGCCTGGCTTGTCTCCTTTGCTCCCCACGGACCGTGCCCAGCCTCCTAAGTCAGGAGCCCCTTGGGGTCCTGGTGACGCATGCAAAGCACAGACACCTGCAAAGGGCACTGACTCGGTTTCACCCGACTCATTCTCCACAATAACAGCCTCTTTCATTCCCTCTTTCTGCAAAATGCCTCCCACCCCTCTGGCAGCTCACCAATTCACGGTGATTTTTTTCTTGCTTTTCTCCCAAGATGACCTGCGGGCCGCAGAGCAGCAAGGGCCCGTGTGAGATCGGCGCGGTGCTGGCGGACACGGGGCACGGCGTGTACCAGTGGGTGTACGCAAGCAGCATGGTGTCTGTGCTGGCGTTTGGCATCACCAAGGGCTTCACCTTCACCAAGACCACCCTGATGGCGTCCTCCTTGCTGCATGATCGTGTGTTTGACAAGGTGCGCCCGGGGCCCCTATGTAACCGCTGGGTCAGCCACCAGGGCTCACTGAGCGCCTGCAGGCACAGGTGCTGTGCTGGGCTCACAGAACTGACCGTGGCGTCAAGGAAGTGCCTCCCAGGATCTAATTACAACAGGGGAGCGAACTCCAGGGAACTCGGGGTGGGGGGTCGTGGGCCCTAGGGCCAGGCTGGGGGTGCCCAGGGAGGTTCCCCGAGGAGGCCACACCAGAGCAGACATGAGCAGGCCAAGAGGGCACCTCCTGCCCCAAAGAGCCTGCTCCATCGAGGGCCCCAGGAAGGGCCTGGCCGGGGCACAGGTGCAGCCCATCTCGGGCACAAGATCCCTCCTCCCTCCAAAGGGGCCCCAGGCTGCGCCGGGTTTGGAAGGGAGCTGCGTGCACACGGAGGCCATAGAAGGGGGGCTCCCTCACCTGCCCAGCATGCTGGTGCCTCACGTGGGCCCTGGAAGGAGGGTGGGGCCCTGCGCTCACCACCCCAGCCCAGCAGGGGGGCAGGTGTAACAGGCACGCCCCCTGAACCCCAGACTCTTCCCACGCGGTGCCCGCAGATCTCGCAGAGCCCGATGAGTTTCTTCGACATGACGCCCAGCGGCAGGCTCATGAACCAGTTCTCCAAGGACATGGACGAGCTGGACGTGAGGCTGCCCTTCCACACCGAGAGCTTCCTGCAGCAGGTCTTCCTCGTGGCCTTCATCCTCGTGGTCCTGGCCGCCGTGTTCCCTGCCGTCCTCCTGGTGCTGGCCTGCCTTGCCGTAGGCTTCCTGGTGCTTCTGTGGTAGGTCGAGGCGCCGTGGTATGAGGAGAAGCACGCCGACCCACTCAGGTCTGGTCCCGCTACACAGTGACCAGCCGTCGCAGGCGGCACTGCATCCTGTGTCCTGGAGCCCCACACTCAGGGCAGTTGCGCCCTGTGGAGGGTTCAGTTTTAAAGTCGGCTTCTGCCTGGCCAGTGTGGCTCAGTGGTTGAGCGTCGACCTGTGAACCAGGAGGTCACGGTGCAATTCCCGGTCAGGGCACATGCCCGGGTTGCAGGCTCCATCCCCAGTGTGGGGCGTGCAGAAGGCAGCCGATCCATGATTCTCTCTCATCACTGATGTTTCTCTCCCTTCCTCTCTGAAATCAATTTAAAAATATATTAAAAAATCACGTTGGCTCCCAAGGCCACCAGGAGGTTTGCTCAGCACAACCTTCGACGTCGCCTTCAGAAACCACACACGGCGGCTGACCCAGCTCTTCCTCCTTAATTGGAAAAGATCCCTTCCCTGCTTGGTGCCCGCGGGGGCGGCTATATTTAGAGGCAGCACCGAAGGAAAGATTTTTCTCAAAGACTAACTGACATCCTGTATGGCGAGCCTCTCACACCGAGGAGCACCCAGAACTGAGACCACAGGGCAATGGTTCTCATTTCTGGACCAACACTTACCAGATGCCCCTGTCACACACACACACAACACCAGGATGGCCCCTCCTGGAGAAGGGGGGAACCTGCATGCGCTGAGGGGAGCCCCAAGCCCGACCTGCCGCCCTCTTCCTCTCCCCGCAGCATTTTCTACAGAGGAGTCCAGGAGCTCAAGAAGGTGGAGAATGTGAGCCGCTCACCCTGGTTCTCACACATCACCTCGTCCATGCAAGGCCTGGGCATCATCCACGCCTACGACAGGCGGGAGGACTGCGTCACCAAGTGAGTCCCGGCCGAGGCCCTGCCTCTCACCTTCCTGACCCGACGGGAGGTCACAGCCAAGCACGCAGGGCTGCTCTGGGCTGCTGGGGACCCGCGGGAGGAAGAGCCAGCAGAAGGGAGGAGGAGCCCTCGCAGACACCCGCCTTTCTTCCCGGTATCTGGGGCCCCAAAGATGTGAGCTCCTTCAGTGACCACCTCAGCGTGGGATTTGACTTATTTTTTCACACTACAAGCAAAATGTGTTCAATTTAGGAAAACAGCAGACAACAGAAAACAGAAAAATAAAAAGTCACGCACAGGTCCCCACAACCCAAATCCTATTAATATCGTTACATATTTCCTTCCAGTCTTTTTTTCCTCTCTGGAATGCTTACAACCATTGTTGTCCAGCTTTACTTTTAAATAGCATCTCTTATGTTATTATAGTCGTTGTCAAGGTCATTTTCAATAGCCACTGAGTGGACAGACCAGTGTCCTTCTTTATAAAGCAGGGGAACCAGATTAGAAAACCTCTCAGGAGTCTCGCAGCTCCAAACTCCTAAAACACAATAAACCACACACAAGCGCTGGGTGCCAATCACAGCAGACTCACTGTGGGAGCAGCAGCTCCCAGTTTTAGGAGCTTAACACGTATGTTTGTTCCCCTTGCAGTCACAATGAGTGGGGTCCATGCGGGGGTAGGGACGGTGCTCCGGATTCGATACACAGTCTCCTTCCAGGGGCACTCTTCCCTCACCAGGGCTCTGGGCACAGTCTCCAGAGTCCTCGAGAGAGAGTTGGGTGGAGGACCCATGTGACACTTTTATTGGTTCAACCCCAATGAAGATGCTCATCATTTCTGCACGTTCATTGGCCAGCGTTCAGTCACATGGACTCACCTAACTGCAAAGGAGGCTGGGAAATGTAGTCCAACTGTGTCAATGGGAAGAAAAGGAAATGGAGTTTGGTGAACCTACAGCAATCTCTGTCACATACTAGTAGATCTCTGGTAGTTTTGTTTCTTCTTTACTCACGCACCATGTATTGAGGGCCTTCTATGCTCTTCACTAGATCCTGGAGTGACGAGAGTTTTTGTCTTCTATCTCTTCCTTCCCTACAGACCTAGCACACACTTCAACGTTTGCATCTAATTCTCTTTTTCTATCTGCCCTTGGCCACCCGGGATCTCCATGGGGCTTGGCATCCTTGTCTTTGGTTCAGTCCTCAGCTGGTCCTGTCACCAGTTTGACAGAAAGTCACGTGTCAACAGCCCCGCACCACACAGCGGGCCTCCCAGTGTCTGTCCGAGGAGCCGTTCCCCAACTCCTGACAAATGGAACAGGTCCGAGCCCTGTCTCTTCAAGGCCTCCACGAGGCTCCGGAGGCGGCGAGCCCTGCGTGATGGACGCGTCTCCCCTCTTTCAACACGCTCTGGCCTGTCGTGGACTTTCTGGAGCACTTTCTGGTAGAAGTACTGCTTCTGCCAACAGACAAAAATGCTAGCCACATGTGAGCAAGAGGCATGGGGTCAGATTCCAATTTGATCCCTGCCAGGATTCTGCATCTGCACGACCTACCCACCCTCACAGCGAGACCCCGGATGACTGCCAAGTCCCGGAAGCTGTCAGTGGAGTTTGTAGGTTGTATAGCGACACCACAGAAACATTGTGGTATCTGCAAGAATACTTGGCCTAAGTCCTGGGGACCAGCAGGAGGAGGGGCCGCAGGGCCCTGCCCGGCTGGTCAGAGGGGCCTCGGAAGAGAACCTCTGAGCAGCCTTAGGACAGGAGGGAGCAGCAGGGCCCCAGGACTGTCATGGCCAAGCCACAGGGGGGAACCGTAGCTCTCTGGGGGGTTAAATGTTGAAAGGCTTTCACTTCCCCCCAGTAGTTTCTACCAGCTGTTCCAAGTAGGCCAGGGAAACTTCCATGGCAATTGGATCCCATGTCTCTTTTGGTTACGGGTTAGCTCAGTCCGGTTAAAATTTCCATCCTGAATGTATGGAAGACACAGCCCCCTCTCCCCAGGGCTGGGCCAGGTCAGGCTGTGCTGAGTGCACATGTCCCGGCTGTGGGGGGGGGGGGGGGGCAGGGGAGGGAGGGCAGGTGGGAAGCACCTGGTCTGTTCTCTTACACACCCTCTCCCTTCCTCTCTGATGTCTACGACAGCAGATTTCCAAGAGCACAGACAGATGTTCGTTTCGGTAAAAGCGCGTTCGCCCTTGAAGAATGCCCTGGCCTGCTCTCTCCGGGAGCCCGGAGCCTGATCCATGGCCGCCCACCTGATCCCGTCTGCCCGGCTCTTAATTTCAGGTTTAAGATGCTCAACGATGAGAACTCCAGCCACCTCCTGTACTTCAACTGCGCTCTGCGCTGGTTCGCCCTGAGGATGGACGTCCTCATGAACATCGTCACCTTCATCGTGGCCCTGCTGGTGACCCTGAGTTTCTTCTCCGTCAGTGCCTCCTCCAAAGGCTTGTCCTTGTCCTACATCATCCAGGTACCGCCTGGTGTAGGGGAGGGCTCGGCCTGGAGGCTCTCGCATAGAATGCCTGAGGAAGGGCAGACCCAATAGAGAGCCCAACTAGAATGGGGTTGGACAGTAGAGAGAGCTTAGCGGCTCACATCATTAAAGGCCTGGCTGCCCAGGCACGAATGGGTCGTGACCCCCGGCTGAGTGGGCCTCAGGCACGAATGGGCCATGGCCCCCAGCTGAGTGGGCCTCAGGCACGAATGGGCCATGGCCCCCGGCTGTGGCCTCCTCGGTGATGCCCCTGTTCATGGCTGTGGTGACCAGCAGCCTCGGAGGCAAGCATTCCCTGCCTCGGGTTTATTGGGCTCATGTCGGCGCCCCAGAACTGATGAGCAGCTTGGTGGGATCAGGGTCATTGGTTTAGGCCCAGAGGTGGAGTCACACCCCATCCGACCCCCGAGGCACAGAGTTGCCCCGCATGAGGAGAGGGAGGAGAATGCTGGTGAGGCAGCCGCCCCCGAATGCTATGTTTCAAAGGGTTCTACCTATGGTGCTATTCTGGGAGCCCCATTCATTGGTCCATGACAATATCACTGACTTCTCCCTGGGATTGCTTTGGGGTCTTTTTCTTTTGAAAAGTAACAATAGTGAGTCACATGCCATTTACGATGTCTCAGATCCTGTAACATAAATTAACGCACGTGTCCCCCAATAGCCATGGAGATCGGCAGTGCCATGACCCCATTTCACAGGTGAGGAGACCGGATCAGAAAGCCTTGCCCAGGACCACACCTGCCTGCCAGGTGTGAGAGCCAGGACTTGAAGCCAGGCCATCTGGTCCGATCCCATCTGAGCCTCACTCTCCTTCCTTAAAGGAGCCTCCTGTCCTCCTGGGAAGCTTTGCCGAGGCAGCCCCACCTCCGGGCTCTGACATTCCGGACGATGAGTCTGGGGCCTCCTTCCATTTCTCTGCCCATGGCGGTGGGTATTTTACACTGAAGTCAAACCTCTCTTCAAGGTGGAAGAACGTCTCCTTTTGTCTTGCTCCTCTTGATGATGCCCTCCGCGCCCACTCCCGCTTTCTCCCTCTGTGACTCCTCCCGGGTGGGTGTCGAGTTTCTGGCCTCCACCGTTTCTCGTTTTCTTTCTTTTACCTCAGTCTCCTGTCCTTGTCTTTCATCTTCCCTCTGGAACTTTCCTTAGCTTTGGCGTTCGGCCATTCCTTGGACTTGTGCGTATGGCAACCATATGTCCATATACTTAATTTCCACCCACTCTCTCGGGGAGTCTAGGTGACTGCCTATGTATCTTTTAATGTCCCCGAGCGTATTAACGAGAGGTTCCCTCCCAGGGTCGGTTCTTGTCTTCACCTGGTCCCTGCGCGTCTGTGCCGTGGGCTGCGTTTGTAGGATTCTCGATCCGTTTGTGCTTGAGGAGGAGGGCCGGACAGGAGGGGTGTTCAGGGCTCTCCCTGCTTTTGCGTGTGCCTGGAGGGGTGTGGGCGGGGGCGAAGGCTCTTTGCAGGCTGGCTTCGCTTCAGGAGAGCAGCCAGGGAGCTGGTCTTCCGCCCCTGAATGCTAGATTTTAAAGGGTTCTATCCAGGGTACTACTCAGGGAGCCCCACTCATTCCCAGGGAGTTCACGCAATGTCTTTAGAGAAGTGTGCGTGTGACCAGGTGTCCCGCTCCCTCTGGTTGGGACTCAGCAGGAAGGGGAGGAGACAGTACCGAGGAGCCTTGTCTGCAGACAGGCTGTTACTTGGCCTCTTTGTGGCCCTTCTCCACCAGAGCCCCCCTGGTTCTGCGAGGGGCCCCCCCGGGTTCTGCGAGGCCGTGGCCCCTGAGCCCCACAGGACGCTCTGCCTCACTCCAGCACAGCTCGTGCTCGTGCCAGCTCCCAGAACCTGTAGCTCTCTCACGCAGCGACACCGCACCCCCGCCCCCCGCCTTGCTGTGAAAGCCCTATTCTTTTTGGGATATCGGGTATCACCTTAATGGTGTTTTGGGAAGGAGGAACAAAAATATATTCTCAGGACGCGCTCTTACGTGGGGAAAAGGGAATTTCCGCGTTGACGGATGCTGGCATTCACAGTAAAATACGAAACAGATGATGCTGAACCCATGTTCTCACTCCAAGTGGAACAGCTTTGCTTGGCTGAGGTCACGCTGTGGGGGTACCATCAGCTTCCGCAGAGACTGTCTGCAAACACTCGGGGCGGACTGTGCACACATTGAGATCTCGGGGATGCTTATGGAGCACAGGCCCCCTTCGGAGAACACGGAACCCCAACCACAGAGTGTCCCCCGGGAATGGAGAGGCTCACCGATGGGTGGGAAACTGGTGTGACGTCTGTGGTGTGGGGAGAGAATGGAAAGGAATATCGACTAAAACCCGCTGGGGCCAATTCTAAACTGGCGGAGGGCGGCCCGAGGTCTTAGGAGCTGATGCCCCTGAACTTCAGTGTGCAGATGCCCTTCCCGAGGTCAGGGTTCACTGGCACACCACCAGACCCCACCCTGAGTGCTTGGCTGTGACCTGGCGGGACATGTCCCCACCCTCCGGGAGCCTGTAACCCCATTGGCTCTAGAGGGTACCAAGTGGGGTGGCATGAGGAGGTGCCCAAGTCCACGAGTGAGGAGACTTGGGAAATGCTCTGCGTTATGCAGACGACCAAGTGGGGTAATGTGGCTCTCAGCAGGGAAGTGACATTGGACCTAATAGAGACCTGCCGGGAGGGGACTTCCAAGCGGAGACTTGAATGATAAAGAGCCAGCCAGGGAAGACAGAGGCAGAGGCAGGGGCAGGGGAGGGGCCAGGGAACGCCCCAGGGGCTAGCAGGAACTGGGAAGTCCATGTGGCCTGAGCAGAGCGGTGGACAGTGCGTCCTGAGGGTGCCTGTGCAGGTGCCAGCCGTGAGCAGGTGCCTGTGGATGCCCTTATGAAGTCACACCCCAGTCTGGGCCTAGATTCTCTCACGTGGGAAGCAAGCAGCTGGGCTCGGTGCCCCTTCGGCCTCTGATCCCCCGTGATGCCTCCGGGCTGCGGTGGGTAAGGCAGGTGCAGGTCCCCCGGGGGCAGCTAGGGGCCCATGGCTGGCCGTCTGCAGGCTGGGAATCCGGCTCACAGCCCGCTGCTCCAACCAGGAGGCGGCGATCAGGTGGAAGGTGGGGGGCTGGCTGTCACCGTCTGGAGGCCAGGGCAAAGCAAGCACCAAGTCTCTAAACACAGAGGAAGTGTCTGAAGACACGCCCACCCACCACCGGAGCCTCACTGCTGGCACTTGGCTGGGAACCAGGCTGCTGTGTGTGAGGTGCTGGGAGGGCGGGGGCGGGGGGCACCGCTGGGCCCTGACAGCTGCTTGCTCTCGCCTCAGCTCAGCGGGCTGCTGCAGGTGTGCGTGCGCACGGGGACCGAGACCCAGGCCAAGTTCACCTCCGTGGAGCTGCTCCGGGCGTACATCTCGGTAAGAGGCCAGTGGAACGAGCGAACGGGCAGAATTCATGGGCTCATCTGATCTTTTTACACGTGAAGGGATCTTTTTAAAAACTGAACTCAGACCACAACCTCTCTTCTCAAAACCCATGTTTACAACGCAATCTGAGGCCCTTGATGTTGAGAGAGAGAGGTTCTTTTTTAAAAGCAATTTGCTCAGGGCTGTTTCCATAGCAGAAGAGAGAAGTCAGTGGCCTACCTTAGTCTAACTCTTATAAAACTTTTATGCCCAACTTACAAATGAAAAGAAGGCTAGTTAATTCTAGCAATCATTTTTAAAGGCCTTTCAATAGCATTTGGCCCTTTTACAAACTTAATTACTTAAAAACTGCATTTTAAAATTTAATCGATTACCTCTCCTTTTTAAGTACCCCGATTATCTGATTTAACAACCCCCCCCCCCCCCCCAGGTTACACGCAGCTAATAAATGTAGATTTAGGTAACTCACTTACAGCTTTGACGTTGCCTAACAATCCCAATGCCATATTATATATAAACTTAAAATCATGTTTAAGTAAATTATTCCATTATGATTTTAAGTTAGAGTCACAAGTCCAGATGTTACTAATATTATGAAACCTTAAAACACCAAATACTCAGATTCCTTAAACTAAAAATATTACTGTGACACTGTTGCTTCTCTCAAATACTTTTATTGTTAACTAGAGGCCTGGTGCACTGGGGGCGGCTGGCCGGGGGGGGGGGGGGGGGGGTTGTCCCTCAGCCCAGCCTGTGCCCTCTCGCAGTCTGGGAGCCCTCAGGGGATGTCCGAATGACAGCTCCTGCGTTAAGCATTTGCCCCCTGGTGGTCAGTGCGCATCATAGCAACTGGTCGTTCCGCCATTCGGTCTATTTGCATATTGGCCTTTTATTATATAGGATTCTACACCTTCCATGGGTTCCAAACACTCGCTCATTTCCTTGGCTAACTGGGGTTGCTCGTGGACCAGGAATGTGGCTGGCCCGCCACCCCAGGGGGCACATGGGAGGCCTGTTTCTCACCCCCAATGGGAACTTCTTACCTTCGGGGGCGGTCGCTCTGTCTCTAATTACACCTCGCATTCCCTGGCTCTTTGGAAACGTAACTGTCCTTTCCACGGGCTCTAAAGGCTCTGAACCGACACGCTGCACCCCGCCCTCTTCCTGCTCCGACCCCGTGGTGACTCGCAGACGCCCGTCCCCTGGGTTACACAGCTTCCAGGCCGCGAGGGTGCGCTGCGGACACGTGCTCCGGCCCACAGGGCCCCGAGCTGTCCCCAGTTGTCGTCCATCTCTACTCTCCAAGCTTCAGCCACTTCGGTTCTTTCTCTGCCTTCCGCGCCCCAGTTTGTTCTGGCCTCAGGGCCTGTGCCCTGGAGACCCTCTCAAATCCCTGTGTGGCGGCACCTCCTCAGCCTCCCTGGTCTCAGGCCCTCCTCCCCCTTCAGTCACCCCTCCCTCCCCGCGGCGAGCAGGCACCCTACATTCTATCACACGCCTCTGCTGTGTTGTCTTCATGCTGTCTTTTCTTCCCCATCACCTTGTTCCCACGGGCATGTGAGCTTCGTGAGTGCCGGGTCCTTATTGACCAAGTTGGCCATGAACTCTCGTACCTGGAACCGTGCAAACAAATGAATAAACAAATGAATGAATGAAGGTGTGTATTAACCCATCACGGTTCCTCTGCTTTGCAGGCCTGTGCTCCTGAAAGCGCCCAGCCCCTCCCAGCGGCGCCCTGTCCCCGGGACTGGCCCAGCCACGGGGAGATCACGTTCAGAGACTATCGGATGAGATACAGGGACGGCACGCCCCTCGTCCTCGACGGGCTGAGCCTGCACATCCAGAGCGGGCAGACGGTGGGCATCGTGGGAAGAACAGGCTCTGGTGAGGACAGGCTCCGCCGCTGCTTCCAGGTCGTCTCTGCACGGCCTCTGGGGCTGCCCGTCACGCAGCACCTCCGGCGGCGTTCCGGGCCGCACACGGGCCGTGCTTCCCCCTCAAATCTCTCTGCTGTAAATTATAGTTTCAGGTTGAATGGGTGTGTCAAGTTGGAAGCAAACACACACCAGTTTTTGAATTAATTACATGAGGACCATTCGGGAGAAACGAGACCCAGAGGATGAGCCGTGCGCACAGCCACTGCGGCAGGGGCATTAGCCATGTTGGGGCGGTTAGCGGTGTTGGGGCGGTTAGCCGTGTTGGGGCGGTTAGCGGTGTTGGGGCGGTTAGCCGAGTTGGGACGGTTAGCGGTGTTGGGACGGTTAGCCGTGTTGGGACGGTTAGCCGTGTTGGGGCAGTTAGCCGTGTTGGGGCGGTTAGCCGTGTTGGGGCGGTTAGCGGTGTTGGGACGGTTAGCCGTGTTGGGACGGTTAGCCGTGTTGGGACGGTTAGCCGTGTTGGGGCAGTTAGCCGTGTTGGGGCGGTTAGCGGTGTTGGGGACGGTTAGCAGTGTTGGGACGGTTAGCGGTGTTGGGACGGTTAGCAGTGTTGGGGCAGTTAGCCGTGTTGGGGCGGTTAGCGGTGTTGGGACGGTTAGCAGTGTTGGGACGGTTAGCGGTGTTGGGGCGGTTAGCCGTGTTGGGGCGGTTAGCGGTGTTGGGACGGTTAGCAGTGTTGGGACGGTTAGCGGTGTTGGGGCGGTTAGCCGTGTTGGGGCGGTTAGCGGTGTTGGGACGGTTAGCAGTGTTGGGACGGTTAGCCGTGTTGGGGCGGTTAGCCGTGTTGGGGCGGTTAGCGGTGTTGGGACGGTTAGCCGTTTTGGGGCGGTTAGCGGTGTTGGGGCGGTTAGCCGTGTTGGGGCGGTTAGCGGTGTTGGGACGGTTAGCCGTGTTGGGGCGGTTAGCCGTGTTGGGGCGGTTAGCGGTGTTGGGACGGTTAGCCGTGTTGGGGCGGTTAGCGGTGTTGGGGCAGTTAGCCGTGTTGGGTTAGAGCAGTGGTTGGCACTCATTAGTCAACAGAGCCAAATATCAACAGTACAACGATTGAAATTTCTTTTGAGAGCCAAATTTTTTTAAACTTAAACTTCTTCTAACGCCACTTCTTCAAAACAGACTCGCCCAGGCCGTGGTATTTTGTGGAAGAGCCACACTCAAGGGGCCAAAGAGCCGCATGTGGCTCGCGAGCTGCAGTTTGCCGACCACTGGGTTAGGATTAGCCATGTTGGGGCGGTTAACCGTGTTGGGTTAGGGTTAGCTGTGTTGGGGTGGTTAACCGTGTCAAGGCAGTTAGCCGTGTTGGGACAGTTAGCTGTATTGGGGCAGTTAGCCGTGTCCGGGCAGGTTAGCCGTGTTGGGGTGCTTAGCCGTGTCGGGGCGAGTTAGCCGTGTTGGGGCGGGTTAGCCGTGTTGGGTTAAGGTTAGCCGTGTCGGGGCGAGTTAGCCGTGTCGGGGCGGGTTAGCCGTGGTGGGTTAAGGTTAGCCGTGTTGGGGCGGGTTAGCCGTGGTGGGTTAGGGTTAGCCGTGTCAGGGCGGGTTAGCCGAGTCGGGGCACCCCTGGCCCCCGCGGCATGGGCAGTTTTCTGTTTGCACATCCTCATGAGCGTTAACTGCTTGAAAGGCGCCCCAAACTAGATACTTGGACACGATGAGAGCGTAACCCGATGTGTGACCTGCCGTCCCTGTCCCCAGGCAAGTCGTCGCTGGGAATGGCCCTGTTCCGCCTGGTGGAGCCAGCGGGCGGCACCATCCTCATCGATGGGGTGGACATCTGCACGGTTGGGCTGGAGGACCTCAGGACCAAGCTGACCGCCATCCCCCAGGACCCCGTGCTGTTTGTAGGTACAGTAAGGTAGCTGTTTTGATTGCTGTGCATCCCTATTTTCGGAGAGTGAAGTCAGACCGCAAGGAACTGTGGGAGGCGCCCACAGTGTGGCTGGCCGGGCCGGGCTGCTCTGCCCGAGGGAAGCAGCGTGCCCAGGCTGGCACCAGCTCCCCAGGGAGGCCTGGGAGGAGCCGTGAACCAGGGCCCTGAACATGACGTGTAGTTTACAGACCCTATCGCTAGCAAGCAGGATGCTCACACGTGGTAAATAGAATCCTGGCTCACGCCTGCGGCTCGGCATCCTATCAGGGTTAGCAACAGCCACTCTGAGGAGCCCCCGGCCAGTGCAAAAAACAAGCCATTATCCCTCGGGCTGGGGCCGGGCCGCTCTCACCCCCATGATGGGTTCTGAGGGTCCCAGGTCTCTTGGCCTGAGGTTGGTGTTTGATGGGCCGTCGCCCTGGGCTAAGTGAGCCCTGCCTCAGAGCCGCTGGGCCCCGACTGCCTCCTGCTCCCCCACGCGCTGCGGAGCCTGGTCCCCAGGCCTCTCAGCATCAGCTGCCTCTCTGTTCCTTACGCAGGTTCAACCTGGACCCCTTCGAGAGCCACACGGACGAGATGCTCTGGCAAGTGCTGGAGCGGACGTTCATGCGAGACACGGTAGGGCTCGGGGTGTCCCGGGGAGTCTGGTTCACCCGGGCCCCCGACACCTGGCCCGGGTTGACATGTGACAAGCACTGGGCCAGCATCTGGCCTGGCTTATTTGTTGGCCCCACATATGTGAGGGACACAAGCCTTGTCGACTGTTACGATTAAAAGCAACAACAGGTAAGATTAGGTGTCCAGAGGCCAACAGTCAGCCAAGACCTCCACCTGTCACAGCACCTGGGCCTGGCTGCCGCCCGTGGGCTGGTGCACCTCCTCCTCTAGGGATGCAGAAATGACCTCGGGAGGTCAGGTGCAGGCTAGCGAGTGGCAGAATGGAGCCTCGAACCCAGGTCCACCTGACTTAGAGCCGAGGGAGGGCCCAATGGCGGGGCCTGTAGCCTCACCTGCCTTGGGAAGCAATAAGCATGGGTGGAGAGGGTGTGGCATCTCCAGGGGCTGCAGGCGGGAGGCTGGTGTGGCAGCCCTGGGGCTGGCTCCGCCCACAGGGGGTGTGGCCTCCTGTGCAATCCACGGGATGTCAAGTCAACGTTTCTGTTCCGTCCATGGAAACCAGCCCTGGAAGGAGTTAATACTTGTCTGCGCTCCTCTGGCCCATCGGGCCTCATCGGTATTCTTTAGGCGCAGTGTCGATGGGGTGAAATCACGCTGCGATTCTAAATGATCAATGTCCGCCTACTCCCCGTCTTCCCCTGGAGCCCACTTGCAATGCTGAAGCGACTGTTGTTTTTCACTTTCTTCCCCGCAGTAAAATAAAGCCGCTGAGGAGTGCAGGAGGAGGGGGCAATCAATATAGACGACACAGGACGCTTTCATACATCTCCAGCGCAAATGGGGCCTTCTCTGTGTTTTCCAGATAATGAGACTCCCGGACAAACTGCAGGCAGAAGTCACCGAGAACGGCGAGAACTTCTCAGTTGGGGAGCGGCAGCTGCTCTGCATGGCCCGGGCACTGCTCCGCAATTCGAAAGTAAGGGGACAGCAGGAGGAGGATGAGCCGGGCGCACTTCCCGCAGCGCCCTCCACCCGGGGGCGGCGGGGGGGGGCGGGGGGGCGGCCAGGGGGAGAGCCCGCCTTTGTCTTTCAGCAAAGAGAGAGAGCCATTGAGCCCTTTGAAAACCGACCCCCTTTTCTTAGGACAAAGTCGAGAGAGGAAAACTGAGTAATAGCAGCATTTCCACAAGGGCACCTGCCTCTCCCGGTCAGGGGGTCGCTCCCCGGGAGCCCTGCTCTGGGATTCTGTCTTCCACGCTGTCCGGGTCTGAGAAAGCTCCCTCTCAGCGTCTTCCCTTTGTCCTTGATGGTCCAGGGCTGGTGCATAGGGCCCAGGACAGTCAAGAACATGAGGTCTGAGAATGGCAAGATGCGTGCTCATTTTGCGTAGGGAAGCGGACAGCCCTGCTGCGGGGCTGAAGGAGGGGTGCTGGTGCTGTCGTCTTTCATCTCTGAGCCCTGGGTGAAGTGGAGCCTTGGGTGTGTTCCCTAGATGCGCTAACAGCAGGAGGGGCCAGCCCCTCAGTGCTGACTGCCAAGCGAGGAAACAAATAGAGCCTGGGGAAGCTGAGTAACTAGCCAGGGTCAGGCAGAGTGGCACTGTGGGAGGCAGAATAATGCCCCCTGGCCCCCCAAGAGGCCCACGCCCTGACCCCTGGGACCTAGAACTGTGTTACCTCACCTGGGAAAGGGGCGCTGCCTAGTCCACTAGTTGAGGGTTTTGAGATGCTAGAATCTCCCGGATTCCCCGGGTGGCCCTGGTCTTTATAAGAGGTAGGAAGAGAAGGAGATCTGACAATGGAGTGGAGGTGAAAAGGATGCTAGGACGTGGCCACGGGCCAAGGAGCATGGGCTGCATCCAGAGGCTGGAGAGGCAAGGGCCCGGTTTCTTTCCATTTGTGTGTGTTAAGCCTCTGAATTTGTGTGAATGTGTAAGAGCAGGAAGCTCATGTAAGTGTTGTTGTTCTGCTGCATGCTGACTCACTGTTAGCGTGGGAGAAAGTCCTGGGTGCTTCTTCCTCCCAGTTTGCAGGATTAGAATAAACCACTCACAAAGAGGAGTAAAGACTACACAATCTTGTTCCCCAGCCAGTCCCTCTGAAAAAGAAGGTGGTGTGATATGACTTTTATTTTTGCCATTCTTTTTCTAACCTTTTGAAATGGATACATAGTGCATTACTCTTCAGCCCTTCTAAATCAATTAATCAACTGATCAATCCTAGAGCTCAGACTATGAATTTACCTCTAGGTACAGCTTTGGCTTACTGTGACTTTTACCACATTTCTTCCCCAACAGATCATTCTCCTTGATGAAGCCACTGCCTCCATGGACTCTAAGACTGACAGCCTTGTGCAGAGTACCATCAAAGACGCCTTCAAAGGTTGCACGGGTGCTGACCATCGCCCACCGCCTCAACACGGTCCTCAACTGCGACCTCGTCCTGGTCATGGAAAACGGGAAGGTACGGCAGCCATTGGCGTCCCCTGGCTTCAGTGGTTTGGGGGGGGGCCCCAGGGGGGAGGATATTCTCTGACAACTGCAGCTCTCCTTCCCTGACTTCCAGGTGGTTGAGTTCGACAAGCCCGAAGTCCTTGCAGAGAAGCCAGGTTCTGCGTTTGCAATGCTACTCGCAGCAGAGAACAAAGTCCGAGCATAAAGGGCCCAGCGGACTAGGAGGAGGAGGACTTGGATGAGCCTGCGGGAGGAGGGCCCTCATCCCCGCAGGCAGTCCTGGTCCACGGCCCTCCCACCCCGACCCAGGCTGAGCTGAGCAGAGGTGGCTTCCCTGCCTCACCCGGGCCATGCCTCCTGACCTCACTGGGCAGCCTGGGCTGGTTGTGTGGTGAACAGAGGCAGATGGAGGTAGTGGGTTAACAACTGCCCCTCATATCCTGAAACCCCAGGGGCCCCTCATTGTCCTCATCAATACCACTCCGTGCCCGAAAAGTAGCCACTTTCAGTTAAAAACTGATCAAAGTAAACAGAACAGGCAAGTTCCTAGGAGGGAGTTTGTAAAGGTTTCCTGCCTTGTTGTCAGGAGGGAAAAGAGCCGAGTTTCTCCCCATTTGACTTCTATCCACACGTATCTTGAGTGTGAGATGCGCAGTTAACCACGTGCGTCTGTAGCATGAAAGACTGATTACAGTGTTTAGCAAAAAACTTTTAAAAAATCATATTGCATGTGCCATTTGATCCATGATAATAACCAGGAAAACAAGATGCTGGAAGTTTCTCTATAAATGACATTTTTCTATCTTCTCTGCTGGTCATTAAAATGCAGTAGAAATTAACCCACCCCGAAATGCCGCCTGGCAATTCTTTCACTGCTGGTCCCAGCGTCCGCACCGCTGACTCACACACCCTTGCTGCTCTCCCCACGGGCTCTGCAGTAACCCGCCTCTTTCTCACACCGTGAGGTTTGCTGACAGAGGCAGTGAAGACATGGTCCCGGAGACAGGAGTCAGAGCGGCTAATCACGATGACATTGGGATAAAAACAGCCTGAGGTTGGACGGGCTCTGTGCGGTGTTTGCCCAGGGCCGCCTTGGTCTGACGGTCTCTCACTCCTTAGAATCAAAGGCCCAAAGGAGCAATAGTTCCCAGGGAGCAAGGGTTCCCCGAAGGTGCACAGCGCAGGGGAATCTCTTTCCCCCACCCCCTCTGCAGCCTGCAGTCAGGAGGCCTCAGAAAGAACTCGCTGGTTCCATTCTCGCTCCTCAAGGGAAAAGACCTGAAATTGGCCCAGGTTTGTTGGTTAAAATATAAAATGTTCTTTGCTGAGAGTTAGAATCACGCTGGCCAGAAGAGCAGTTCATTTAAGATGAACTGAAAAGGACAGGAGGCTGTTGGGGGGTCAGACGTTCTGATCAAAGCAATCCCTTTCCTCCCGGCCCTGGGGGCAGCCACCTCCGGGCGCGGGCGGCTAACTACGGCACTAACACCGCACATGAACGCCCATTTCCACGGAGAGGGTCGGCCTGCTCCATGAACTGCACGTCCCTACGCCTGCTGAAAACGTCCCCTCTAGGGGGGTCCCCAGGGGGACCAAGGTCGTTTCTATGGCTTTAGCACAAAACACAGCGGGCCAGGCTGGCCTTCCCCTCAGCGCCAAGTGCCTCTGGGGCCCCAGACCTCCTTCCCCTGGAAAGCCACACACAGGGAACCTACCTGACTCACATGTCCTTCAAAATCTGTTCATGATGTTAACATGATGTTAACATGTAACTCCCATGTTAACCGTCTTCGCGGTACAGCCTGGCAGTGAATGCGCTTACAGGGTCGCACTGCCATGCCCACTACCATCTCCAGACCTTGCTCATCAGCTCATCTGCCTGGAGGACACTGAGCCTCCCCGACCCCTCCTCCTCCGGCGCTGGGAACCCGATTCTACTTCCTGTCTCCTGCAAGTGGACGCCCAGAGCACCCGCCTTTTTGTGACGGGGTCGCTCCCCTTAGCCCCGTGTCCTCAGGCCTGTGTCAGCACTGCACCCCTCTGTGAGGCATCTGGGATGTGGGGAGTGGAGCCTCGCTGTGGGGTGACTGTGCCTCACGCTTGGTGATTGGGGGCCTTTTCCTGTGTCTCAGGCCTTGCCTTTCTCGTAAGGAGAACGTGCCTGGCACCACAGAAGGCTCTTCGCAGAAAAGACACTGTCCTGCCGCCTCACACCATTCCTTCTCTGCTCCGGCGTCGTTTTAAAAAACATGTTCTTACTGATCTCAGAGAGCAAGGGAGAGGGGGAGAGAGAAGTATCAGTGAGGAGGGAGAATCGTGGATCAGCTGCCTCCTGCCACCCCACACTGGGGATCGAGCCCAAAACCCAGTAGCCCTGATTGGGAATCAAACCCTGACCTCCTGGTTCATAGGTCAACACTCAACCACTGAGCCATGCCGCTGTGCCCAGAGTGGAACCAGAACTTTAGCTGAACGAGGGGAAGTGGGGGTTTTCCTTCCTCGACGGTAGGAATCTGAGGGCAGGCTCAGTCGGCAGGCCCACGCCTGCTGCGGAACCTCACAGGGACAGAGAGAACATTCCATGGCTCCCAGGACGAGGCACCCTCACCGTCACGCCCAAGTTCACAGGTGCCTCTCTGCTATTGGGACGTCCAGCCCCATGCTAACGGCTGATCCCCACCCCACCCCGCCCGTGGCGCATCCTCAACCTCCGTTATGAACATCTGCTCTGATGGGGGTCACCTCAGCTCTCCCTATGAAACGACCTGTTTTCTAACCTGGCAGGCATTGCACCGCTTGAATGCCTCCTGCTCTGGAATCAATCCTCCTCAAGCCACGCTGTTGGAAAAAACTCCCCAGTCATTTTCCATTCATCTCAGCGCTGAGTTTCCTGACATAATTGCGGGCCTGGGTGCCTCTGCCTCTGGCCTCACAGCTGGAGGAGGTCGGTACCTTCCCCAGCCGCCTTCCCCCGACTGCGATGCACACCATTGTCTCTGTGAATCCCCTGGGAAGCAGCTTAAGCCACACGCCGCACCTCAAGTGTGAGAACAGCGGTTCGAAGCAGATCCTGTGATGGCAGATGAACCCGGTCACCTACTTCCTGGCAGACGGGGAGTGGGCAGGGGTGTGAGGGAGACTCTGAGAGGCTGTCCCCGAGGAGCCGCACCCCAGTATTTGCAGGTGGCGGAATGTTCCTAGCCAAAGTCTCCCACACAGATGGGGCACTGTGATAAACAGGCCGGGCTGCAAGGAGCAAGGTTCTGGGTCAAACTCATGATCACACAAAAGCCCCAGAGGCCCCGCGATGCCACTGGTCCCATGATTCCCCCTGCCCTGAGCCAGAACATTCTAGGGTCGTCACTATTACTTACTATCATTATGGAAACGGGCTGGAGAGGGGCAAGTGTCGGCCAGCTGTTGGGGGCCTGCACACAGGTCGTGACTCCAGGGGCTGTACTCTGACCACATCCATTCTACCGATCCCCACTCGGCCCACACGTCCCTTCCACTGATCCCCACTCGGCCCACATGTAAGCACGGCCCTCGGCCCTGTCCTGGTCTCCTCAGCCCTCCCCTGCCGGCCTCGGCTGTGAGTGGAAGTTGGACTAAGGAAAAAGGACCTGCCTGGTGTCTGTGCCTTCTAACCAGGGTCATTCCTTGGTCAAGGCTGCGTAAATGGCAGAAACGGCCCGGGTCCTGGAGCTTGGCTGTGACTGCGGGCCGCGTCACGGAGACAGAGGTGTCCCAGCCCAGCAGGGACGAGCCACCTGCACTCTCACATCCACACGTGGCTCCGAGGGCAGCTGCCAGGTGCTGGGGAGGCTGGGGGCTCCACTCAGAACCAGCCAAGATCATCACTCCAGAGAGGCGGGGCCAGGACACCAGCCTCATTAGCAAAAGTCTCAACAACTGCTGACCACCACCAGCGCAAACCCCATTTCCGCCAACGTTTCAGGCCAGAGACTCAAAGGCCGCGTCCCCACGGCCCCCTGGGAGCTGGGCCTCATTAAGGAAAGAGTCATTGTGCCCACAGCTCCCCAGAACGACACGGTGACTGCGCCTTTTCTGCAGCGCGGCCTGGGACGCCGAGGAACTGGGTTATTCCCAGAGAGGCGCTCCGCCCGCCGTCCTGCCAAGAGCCCTGCCTCAGCGGCTGGGAAGTCACGAGGCGCCTCTCAGGGAAGGAGAGAGTCTGCCAAGATCAAGCTGCGCTGACCTGAATTCTGCCGCACGCGGCGAGCACGCCTGTTTCAGGCCCCGATCGCCCCCTGGTCACCCGCACCATCAGCCACCCCCCCCCCCCCCCCCCTCCACCCGGACAGGATTCACGGAGCCTGCGGGCGCGGTCAGGCTTTTGCTGCCGTGCCCACATAGCCCTGGAGTTGCTGGCTGGGAACCCGGGGCCCACATCCGGACTCCGGTCCATTGGTCAAAAGTCAGCCAAGCATTTTCCGAGGCTCCGGGAGGCTCACCTGGGGAGACTTCGAGTGAAGCCTGCCCGTGGCTCACAGAGCAGAAGACTGGGTTCGCCCCTTGGGGACCCACAGATCTGGTTGAAAGTAATCTTCCAAACCAATTATGTCCAATCTCTGCTTCCCTCACATCCACTTCCTGTGGCACCCGGCACTCGTGTGCTTTGAAGAAGCTCCACCAGAGACGCTGCTGTGCAGCTGACGCCAGAAGAGCTGTCCCGAGCGAGGAGTGTCCTGGAAACGGTGGGGATTGAAACGGGAAGTCCTGGCCTCCAGGCACTCGCTGCCCAGTGAGGAAAATAAAGTGCAGCTAAGTCACGACGCATGTGAATGATGAAATAAAACAACACCGCAAGAGATGTTCCAGGGCAGCATTTACTGGGGGAGAGAGGGGGAGAGGGAGGGAGGGAAGGGGGAGAGAGGGAGAGAGAGAAGACTTGAGGGGGCGTGGAAGGGACAGAGTTGAGAAGACGCCAGCCATGAGGAGGCTCGAGTGCTCTGTGGGGAGACTGGGAACCGAGGAGGAACTCAGAGAGCGGGTGGGCCATTCTGCTGAAGTGGTCTCAACAGCCGCAGGGAAGCAGGCGGAATTGTGGTTCCCAGGAGCGGCGGTGAGACGCAGGCTGGACTGACCGAGTGGGGGGTGAGCAGGGCTGCGCTGACCATGGCCTGGAGCCCGCTGCGTGGGAGATTTCTAGAACTCCCTTGCTGTGGGTCCCTGACCTTGACAGCGACGGAGCACAGCGCCTAGAGCAAACAATGCTATATTACACTGCGCACTGGAGAAGGTGAGGTTTGTTAAGAAGGTAGATCTTCTGTTAAATTTTTGCCACAAAAAATAGGGGGGCACAGGAAGTGTGGTTGTGGTGGTGGTTTCACAGGGGTGTGCATAGGCCAGACTCATCGGATCACATCCATTAAATGTGCAGTCCTCGGAACATAAAGTGGTTTTTAAGAAAAGACAACGGCCTTGACCGAAGCCTAGTGTTTGGCTTTTACATTGTAGGCACGCAGGAGCCTGGTTTCCGAGCAGGTGAGTGGCGAGGCGCTGAGGTTTCTGACTTCTGTTCCCGGGGTTGGATCTGTGGTGTGATGAGGTGTGGTGTGCACTGGAGTGGGCGGGAAGGGCGGGGGAAGGGGGCACTCAGAGGGCGGCTGTGCTATCTCAGGAATGAGAACTTCGACCGAGATCGAGCTGTGCAGACGGAGGGAGACGGAGGGAGACGGAGGGAGACGGAGGGAGACGGAGGGAGACGGAGGGAGACGGAGGGAGACGGAGGGAGTCGGAGGGAGAGGGAGACGGAGGGAGACGGAGGGAGACGGAGGGAGTCGGAGGGAGACGGAGGGAGACGGAGGGAGACGGAGGGAGACGGAGGGAGACGGAGGGAGTCGGAGGGAGACGGAGGGAGACGGAGGGAGACGGAGGAGTCCGTGGGCCCTCGTGACCCCTGGGATAGGACTGCTGCCCCTGGGCAGCTGCCTGAGTGGTGCGCTATAACCAGACGGGGAGGTGGCCAGCGTGGGGAGGATGAGGCTTTGGGACGCAGGCCTGACATTGCCTGTGGCTGTCACCTACTGACCACAGGAGCTTGATGCTTGGGATGTGCTCCCCATCTGTAGAGTGGGCTCAGAGCACCGGCCTGGCACGGGGCTGGGAAGGTGACAGACGATGTGGAGATACTGCCTTTCTGGGCCCTGCTCCGAGTGACAGCTCCGTGGGGGCTGTTGCTTCGGTGTCAGGGAACCTGGGAGAGGATGCTGGGAGGGAGGGGGTGCCTGAGGGGTGGAGCTTGAGGCCTGCTGCACTTGCATGTCTAAAGGACACATGTTTCCGCGCCTGGCATGTCTGCATGGCATGAGGCAGGACAGAGAGCAGCTGGGGAAGCTCCTGCCAAGTGCAGAGGGAAGTAGGAGCAGACATCACAGGCCGGCAAGCCGCTAGGTGCTCTCACCAGAGCCCCACCTCCACGCAGGACCGGAGGGCAGGGGTTTGTGGCAGGGAAGCCCTGCTGTGGGTGCAGAAGCCAACAAGGACTGGCTAACACCAGCTCAGCCCAAGCTGGAGGGGAAATGGACTGGAAAACACCCCAAAGTTCATTATACCGTCATTACTATGAAATGCTACCAGTAGAAGGGGGGTCTCAGGGCGAATGCTGTGACACTTCGGGAACGGACCACATGGGAATAAGACCCCTCCCAACCAGAGGGCGGAGTCAGAATTTGGTACCACAAAGTTCAGAAGCAACCCACCCTTGGAAACACCCAAGAACTGACCGATGGCCACGCAATTCACTCGCGAGTTTGCACACGGCCACTCGGACGGCTCCTTCCGATTCTTTCATGGGGGTGCCCCATGAGATTCGCCACCAGGAGAGCAGTGGGCAGCGGCGGCAGCTACCCAGGGCTCACTCCCTTACCCTGTCTCCAGGAACCCATCCTGCCCTATTTTTCTCTACCTAAGTAGTAAGTAAGACTTGCTTTTGCTCTCACTCAGACTTGTTCTCGAATTCTTTCCTGCGTGAGCTCAGGGCCTGAAGTCCCGGCCGTGCTGGGCAGGACCTGCTGGGCTCAGAACCGGGCCTGTGGTGGCATCACAGCAGAGGTGTCCAGTAGGAGCAGGTAGTGTGGGCCCAGGGCCAAAGCGAGGGCCCAGCATAGAGACAGAGTGACCACAGAGACTCATGCAGGTGGACGAGGCTGCCAGGGGAAGTATGGAAAGAGAAAAAGGGTCAAGAGTGGGTTGGACTCCTCCCTGAGAGAATCACTGTGGCTCACTGAGGAACAGAGAGAAGAGAAGGAAGACAGGAGGGGCTGAGGATCCACTACGCCGGCCCATAGGCCACAACTCTCCCTCCTACAACCCGGTTTTGTAAATAGTTTTATTGGCACACAGCCACCACCCCACGTCGATGCATGGCCTGCGGCTCCATTTGAGCTACAGCCACAGAGCTGAGCAGTTGCCACAGAGACCATCTGGCTGCAGAGCCAGAAGCATGTACTAGCTGGTCCCTTGCAGAACACGCGTGCCGACCTCTACACCAGAATTGCGGTCCCTGAGAGCAGGGGCTCAGGCCCAGTACAGTGCGTGTGGCACCCCTGGTGCTGGGAGACGCCTGGCAGATGGCAGGCGCTTAATGAATGTGTGTGGAATGACTGGATGAAGGGAAGCAGGCGCTAGGCTGGTGTGAGGACGGGGGGTTACTGCTGAACCAGGGGGAGCGTCAGCACTTGCGGGGCTGGCTGGGGTGACAGACAGGAGGAGGAAGGGCACAGGAGAGGAGATGCTGTATGAGAATGGCTCACAGGGGCCAGCGGCTGCAGGAGGACAGATGAGAGGAGGGGCGTAGACCAGAAGGCGAGGGCACATGGCAGGGGAGCTTGCGGGGAAGGGGGCAACAGCCCCCATGCACTACATTGGGGGCCTTGGGAGGAGCCATGAGGGGAGGAGCTCAGGTTCTTGGAAGGCCTCCCTGCCCCCTGCTCTTGGCCTGGGTAACCCCTGGGTTCCCGGCCTGTCCCCAACACCCTTCAAGCGGCCTGGCACGCGTGGTTAAGAGGCTCTCCTGCCCCTCACGACCCATTCACACTTTCCTCCCAGACACAGCGCCCTGGGCTGCTGCTTTGCAGTGAGCATCCTCTGAGTCTCCGTAATCATTCCGGGGGAAGGGTCCTGATGACGCTGTCAGAATTGAGAGTGGGAATTATAAGGGCTGGCTATTCTCTCCTGTTCTTCAGCTTCACTCAGAGGCCCCTCTGCTGGCTTTGCTGGGGTGTGTTAACCACCATGGCTCCGCTTCAGTCTGCTGAATCCATCGACCAACCGTCTGCCAGGCCCCCGGCAGACGGACGGGACTCAGCCCAGCCCCGCCCCTCCCGGAGCCTCCGCGGGCTGCCCTTTCCATGGGGCCCAGGGAGCTGGTGGTAGAGCAGCACCACAGGGTCCGCATACAGCAGGCACCATGGATCCATTCACCCCACCCAGCCCCCACCGGGCCAGGAGGAGGCCCCCGTGGGTGCTGACTGGAGGAGGAACTGCTCAGGCCCCTTTAAGGGAAAGCCCCTGGGGCCGGGCCTTCCTCACCCGGGCCTTCCTCTCCCGGGCCTTCCTCTCCCGGGCCTTCCTCGCCCGGGCCTTCCTCGCCCGGGCCTTCCTCGCCCGGGCCTTCCTCTCCTGGGCCTTCGGGCCTTCCTCTCCCGGGCCTTCCTCTCCCGGGCCTTCCTCTCCCGGGCCTTCCTCGCCTGGGCCTTCCTCGCCAGGGCCTTCCTCGCCTGGGCCTTCCTCGCCCGGGCCTTCCTCGCCAGGGCCTTCCTCACCGGGGCCGGGCTGTTGCTCGGGAAGAGGAGCAGATGGTGCGCCCCTGGGTGAGGCCTGGCTGCTCGCCCCTCCCTCTGACAGCTGACTCTTCTGGACAAAATCCATTAGAGCCGGTCTGGTGTCACGGGACCAGTGACCATGGCAATCTCTTGAGACTCACGCCCTCTCCTCACCCATCACCCACCCAGGATGCCCCCACCCCGCATGAGCACATCTGTGTGCGCTTTAAAAGCAGAAGGCTGACCTCAGCCCCCGAGAAATAACAACCAGATCCATGAGGGTGAGCAGGGGCCGGGCGAGGAGGGCAAGGGCTCTGGTGCCCCCTGGAGCCACACTGAGAAGTTTCACCCCAGCCCGTCCTCTTTCGGGGCTGCGCGCTCCCGTGTGGCCGCCAGGGGCTGCTGTGGTCAGGGTGAGAGCCCAGAGAGCTGTTTACCAAGAGGGAGAGAGGAAGCAGGCAAAGCCATGGTTCTCTCGGGAGTGCTTCTGAGATGGTGGGGGAGGGGGCACAGGGTGCTGGCCCCGGCCTCCACTTGGCAAGTCGGTGACTCCTCTCTTGAAGGGTGGCCCCACCCGAATGACCCCTCCGTCTGAGCCACAGGCGCAGGCCCCGGTGGCCGGTTGGGCTGGGCTGGATTCTTGACACCCCCCCCACCACCACCACACACACACACACACACACACACACACACACACACACACACACACACACACACACACACACAGTGCTCAGGGAGAAAAGGCTGGGAGTGGGGCGGGACCCCCGTGCACGGCGAGGGATGAACATGGACAGGAGCAAACTAGACTGGGAGTGCGAGGGGTGATCAGCGCTTCTCACACTCGGTAATGCTCCGTGGGGCTGAGGCCAAGATAGGGAGCTGTCAGTGATTGCCTCTGACCCAGCACAGCTCCTACTGCGCACCTACCATGTGCAGGAGCCTCACTCTTGGTCAGCAATGCTCAGGGGAGCTGAGGGCGAGCGGGGAGCAGGTGCCCGGAGGCAGGTGCCGGGAGAGTGGGAGGCTTCTGAAAGCGCAGCTCCAGGAGCTGGGGAAGCAGGCAATGCCCGCAGAACAGCGTCCACTTCGTCTTCCAGGAGGCAGACCTGGGCAGGGAAGCCAGGATTGAAGGGTGGGGCACAAGGCTCTCTTTCCTGGCGGGAACACACGAAAGCTGGGGAAGCGGGTCCCCGCTGAAGAGAGATTTCCTCCGTGTTATTGCAAGGTCACCGTGGGTGGCACTGTTGTTATCGTTGTTTTCGTCATTCTCATCTTGGACATTTCTGCCATCGTGAGCAATCGTCCACAGAGGACACGCATCGCTGCCAACCAATTCAGCTCTTTTCAATTTGAAACAAAACAAGACCGGATTCTCCCCTTTGAGAAAGCCCTGAGTCAGCTGTTAGTCACGGCGTCTTTGGGCCGCAGCAATCTGCTCTGGGCTCCACGCTCCTGCGGGGGTGGCACCAGACGCCAGGTGGGGAGTCCCGCACCCGCTCCGCAGCCCTCCCCAGGGCACACAGGCTGGAGGGACACACAACTAGCGTCTCCTCATGGGGCAGGGGGCCTGGAGCCAGGCGTGCTGGGGTGTCTGTCCGGCACCCTGAGATTGGGAGGTTTGTGGACCTAGTCCCATGGTCGGCAAACTGCGGCTCGCGAGCCACATGCAGCTCTTTGGCCCCTTGAGTGTGGCTCTTCCACAAAATACCACGGCCTGGGCGAGCCTATTTTGAAGAAGTGGCGTTAGAAGAAGTTTAAGTTTAAAAAATTTGGTTCTCAAAAGAAATTTCAGTCGTTGTACTGTTGATATTTGGCTCTGTTGACTAACGAGTTTGCTGACCACTGGCCTAGTCCATCCAAGCCAGGCCCTGTGTGCAGAGGGCGGGGCGCAGCCTGGGGAAGATTTGAGTATGGGGAACCATCTCTTGCTCTCTTTTGCTCTCTTTACCATCCTTTGCTCTCCAACGACAGGCGCAATGAGCAGGAGGGAAGCGTGAGGACTGAGTCTGGTAAGTGCCCTTGACTGGGAACCGAACCCGAGATCCCTTGGTGAGCAGGCCAGCACTCTAAATACTGAGCCACATGGGCCAGGGCTTGATACATATTTTTATAAAAATATTTTTATTGGTTTCAGAGAGGAAGGGAGAGGGGGAGAGAGAAACATCAATGATGAGAGAGAATCACGGATCAGCTGCCTCCTGCGCACCATAGAGCTCACAACCCGGGCATGTGCCCTGACCAAGAATCAAACCTTGACCTCCTGGTTCATCAGTTGACGCTCAACCACTGAGCCATGCCGGCCGGGCTGGATACATATTTTTAAAGCTTAAAGACTTGCCACTTGGAAAGTCTCGGTGTGTTCGAGCCTGGCTATGTCACCGCGGAAGGATGACGCCCAGGCTTCCTTAACTCACGTTGGGGTGCAGAGCTGGTGACAGGTTTGGAGCAGAGGGTGAAGGATGGGCGCCTGTGTTAAAGGGAAATGAATTTATGATGCTCCATATGGCCAGGGCGAAGCCAAGGGGGTGGACAATAAATCCACGCGTGCAGGATGAGCCGCAAGGATAGGCTCCGCGGGGCCAACCGGCTGAGCGCTGTGACTTAAGACCGGGGCTTATGCCGCCACCACCTCCAGTCTGGGCTGGATGTAGTGACAGCTGCGAGCTTTACAGTTCTCTGTCGTTCAGGTTATGTTTCCCTGGGTGGCCATTTGTCTGCGCTCAGTTCAGGGAGAGTGAGCGAGAGCAGGTGGGCTGTGGGGAGAAGGCGGGCCTGTGAAATCGGTGATGAAAGGCTGCTTCGCCTCAGGAAGGCACTCGGGAGAGCTGATGGCGAGGTACCTTCTGTAAAAGTGGGTGCTTTCATATTTTAATTGATCTGGACAAATTATAATTTTCCAAGTTTATGCCAACCTTCTGGCCCTAGCCCAGGTATTCCTGCCATCGACAGCACTGGTGTTTACCCAGGGCCTTCCAAGTTTAGGCCAAAAAGGCAAGGAAGAAAGATGCCCAGCCGGCGTGGTTCAGTGGGAGAGCCTCAACCTATGACCCAGGAGGTCACTGTTCGATTCCCTGTCACGGCACACGCCTGGGTTGTGGACTCGATCCCCAGTGTGGGGCGTGCAGGAGGCAGCCGATCCATGATTCCCTCTCATCATTGATGTTTCTCTCTCTCTCTCCTCTCCCTTCCTCTCTGAAATAAATAAAAAACCATATACATTTTTTAAAAAGCAAGGAAGAAATGATACGAGTATCCCACCCACTTCTACAGAAACTACGGGCAATCTCTGAAACTCCTTGTCATAAAACATCATAGAGCGCGCGAGTTTTCATTGACCCATGGAGAAATAGGCAGCATTATTTTGTGTGTTTTAATATAAACTGCACCATACAATTGAATATTTCCATAAATGCACCTAAAAAGGCCTGCAGGTCTCATCTCAGAACAACAGTGGCCTTTAGGGAGAAGGGAGGGGCCCAAGGTGGGGCCTGGGGAGCACAGGGACCTTAGCAAGGGCTCTCACATCGCTCTTCTCTCCTCACTTCATCTCCCCCTTCCTTCCTTCTGTTTTTCTTTTAAAGAAATAAAGTCATACTTTTCTTCCACAACTAAAAATTGCCTTTAAAGGTTTGGGAATCATCCTCTCCAGAGAAGTCTAGTTACACAGCTATGCTTGGTGATGCATCTGACCCCATGTGGTCCTGGGATGGATTGGAAACCAAAAGAGATGAGTCTTTGATTTGATGTTTTATCTGAATGTTAATTGCTGGGAAGAGTAATAAACCTGTTCAGAAATGGCACACACTTCACTCCAAAAAATGTTTGTTAAATGGCTGGCTGGGCAGGTGGAGGGATGGCTGAGTGGGTGGGTACATGTGTGGATGATGGATGGGTGATGAAAAGATGAATGAGAAATGTCTGGCAGGCTGGCTGGGAGGGTGAGTGGGTGGATGACTAATCTGAGGTGAGAGAGAATCACTTGTTAAGTTATAAATTTAAAACGAGAGAGAGAGTGAAAACACATTCCCCTTTACTGCTGGCCAATGGCCGATGGTGACGAAGGCAGCGCTTCTTGACTGAGACACTCGGCACGATGCGGGCCGGACACGACGGGCTCAGCCGGGTAACGAGGGGAGCTGGGACTCACACGGAGGCAGCGGCAGCGGTCTCTTCTCTCCAGGCAACGAGAGGAAGACTCACGAACACGAGCCCCAGGTCCTGAGGGATGTGGTTCCACAGGCTGCAGGGAGGACAGCAGTGCAGAGGGGCAGTGACACCGTCAGGACACTGAGCCCTCTGCACAGACGCGGGTTTTGCTGGGAAAGGGACAGACAGCAGAGAAGCCGGCCGGCGGGGCTCAGTGGTTGAGCATCGACCTATGAACCAGGAGGTCATGGTTTGATTCCCAATCAGGGCACAGGCCCAGGTTGTGGGCTCGATCCCCAGTGGGGGGTGTGCAGGAGGCAGCCGATCCATGATTCTCTCTCATCACGGGTGTTTTTCTCTCTCTCCCTTCCTCCCTGAAATCGATAAAAATATCTTTTTAAAATAAGAGGGACATGGCTTCGCTTATTTCTTTCAACCACCTGCAGAGGGCAGACCAAGCTCTGGGCAGAGAGAAGGAAGGAGGAGAGCAAGGCCTCCCTCCCAGCCCCCACCGTGCACAAAGGCTGGCATGACGGGCTGTGCAAGTGCCACGGACCCGTCTCTGCAGCTCGCTTAAAGCTCGCTGTCACACCTGTTTTCTGTGCCTTGAAAACCCTGTCAGATCCCAGAGCCGGGCTGTCAAGAAAAGTCTGCTCTTACCTCCCAGAGCCTCTCTGCCTTGCCTCCGCCTTCCTCGGAGCATTAACCTTCGTGGCTGTTGGCCAAAGGCGCTGGGGGACACGGATGCTCTCACTGGTCACCCCAGTGACCGGACTGCTATCTGGTGAACCCCTAGTCCACCTGCCTCGAGTGCCGGGGCCTATAGAGGCCCGTTGCCCACGGACAGGAGCAGAGCAGGCTGGTGGCGGCATTGGCAGAGTGGACAGTGCCCACCCACCCACATGGAGAGCCTGGTCCCCAGCCCCAATGACTGGGGGCTGCAGAGCTGGAGACCCCGCCCTGTGGTTCTGCTCCAACTGATTCTGGAATAAACACCCAGAGAAACATACAGGCACATAATTGTTGCTCCTGAGGCGTGTGCTTGCAGTAATTACTCCAGTGTCGTAACTGTGCCATATTTCTGGGAGCTGTTTTGTTTCTCTCGTATTCCGTGGCTCTAAAATGTGATTTACCAGAAGTGACTTTATTCCTGGGGAGACTAAACTTCTCCAAGGATCAGCACCTGACCCAGCCCAGGCTGGCTGGCTGGCTGATGCTGGTCCCTCACCCTCTTGACCACAGTGATGGGTCCAGGGACTGGAAATGTGGGCCCAAAGCGGCCACTCAGGGTCCTTGCATGCTTTTTTAGTTGGAGCTTGGGGCCAGCACCTTCTTTTCATCGCGGAGCTGGGAGGGCATCACTAAGAAATAACTGGGGGCCCTGCCTCCAGCCTCCAGCCTCGGGGAAGAAGCCGGCCTGAAGGAACGATCGAGCCAGCTGGAGGCAGGGACAGTGAGTCACGCGGGCAGTGAGCTCAGCCTCAGCCGCCCCCGGGAGCAGCTCCCTCCCTGGTCTGTCCCCGGCTGGTTTTCTGAGGAAACTGATGCTCCCTTTCTGCCTGGTGTTGAGCTTCTCTCCCTTGTAACTCAGAAAAACCCTGGCGAACAGTGCACTCTGGGGCCGGACCACTCAGCTGCAATCTGCATCTGACACTTGCCGTGTGACCTTCAGAAAGTTCAGGAATCTCTTTGCCTCAGTTTCCTCATCGGCAAAATGGGCGCATCGGGTTTTTGTGGGGATGAAACCAGTCACTACACATAAAGCTCCCAGGGCATAAGTGTTGTCACTGAAGTGTGACCGACTGCAAACCTGATTAAAGCCCCGGGAAGGGGGCAGAGGGTGGGCCCCATCTGTCTGCACTTCTGCTCAAAGCAGAACCTGAAACCGGGAAGGTGATGCCCCCTCCCGGTTCTCCCCTTCAAATACAATGGTAACTCCGCACAAGAGAGATGTTTCTCTTTTCTTTTCCCAGAGAAGGAAGAAAGAGCTCTATAAACATCAGATCCACATTCAGCAAGAAATGAGGAGAAAAACCATTTGGGAACTCTAGAACCCGGTGGAATTCATTAACATTCTGAGAGGGGTGGAAAGTTGAAGGGATCGCAGTAAGACATTTAAACACCCACCAAGAAGAGAAGTTACTAATGGGCGAGTGTGGGTGCAATTTAATGCCTGCATTTATGCAAAAACCCAGGAAGTGACAGGCCTGTAATTTGGACTTCAGGAGAGGAGGCAATGGAGAGGCGGGCCGGCTCCAGGCAGCAGAGGGAAAGTTATTTAATTAGGAGCTGTAAGCACAGGTTCAAACACGGGAAACCGGCTGTGCGCAGGGCAGCAGGTGAACGGCTCCCTGCAGAGAGCAGGAGCCCGTTGGAACAGAGCCGGGGGCACCTGGGCCCCAAGTCCCCGGGAGCCCTCCCTGCACGCTGCCTTCACCCCCGAGGCCTCGGGCCCGTCTCAAAAGTCAAAAGGCTGCCTGCAAGCAGATAAAGAACAAAGTGGAGCAGCCATTCCGTACTTCTGAGGCTGAACTGAGACAGGAAGGGACTAAGCAAATGTGGGCGGGACTGCAGTTCTGGGGAGAGTCAGCTTGGTGAACGTCCAATGGGAAACCTCCGGTGGAGGCCGCGGGGTGAGCGCATGGCGCCTCCCCGCTGGGAGGTCTCTGGGAAGGGCCGGGATGGCACCTGGAGACAGCAGAGGGTGCATGAGGCAGGTCCAGACGGAGGACTTACAGCCGTTTGCCCAGCTCCACTGCCCCCACAACCGCCATCTCCGCAGCTGTGCTGCCACTCACAGACTGTTGTGGAAGGTTCCAGAACTAACGCTCTCTGAGAGATCAGTGAAGGTTCCCTGCACAGTTCCCAGTACCTGGAGGCCCTCCCTGGTGACATGGTGAGGCGGGCAGGCTAGAGGACTGAGGAAGCTTGAGGCCAAGGATAGACCGCGACCTGGACAAGTGGCTATTTCCAGGTCGGACGTTTCCTCTGAGGGCCAGAGAAAGGGTGGCTCGCCAGTCTCAACACTGACTTCAGTCACTCTGATGAGACAAAGTCGCAAAAAGCAAGTAAATTAGGGTCTGCCTTGCAGAACCCGTGGAAAGCATCCCACGGCAGTCTACCTGGCCCCGGACCACATGGTCTGGTCGCAAGCCCAGGGCCCGAGGAACCAGTGTTCCTGGAGATCTCAGAGGACACCAGTCTAATCCAGAGAGAGCATGTGAGAGAGACTGTGCCTCTGCCGGCCCCGAACGCTGCTGTCGCTGGGGCAGAGCCTCTCTTTAGCCCCCAGGTCACCCCCCAGGGGGGCAGGTGCTGGTACAGATGACACGGACTCTTGTCCTGCCCTGGCTCTGATCCTGGTGGCCTCACACGAGTCACCTTTCCTGTCTACACCGGCTTCCTTCACGCCAGACTTGAGGGAAGGAAGAGTGATTGGTCTCTAATGGCCCCCTCAGCAGGAAGGTCCATGCGATAAATCCTTCTGTGGTAGAAAGAGGACTTAACCACGGACAACATGTGGACTCAGGAAGGACAGAGAAAGGCCACTGCAGGATGGGGAGCAGGAAGGAGGCGCAGGACATGGTCTGGGGAAATGGCAGCAGGAAAGGGAAGCGAGGGGCCTTGAGAATTGAGGCGACAAGGAGGAACTAAGCAGGGGCAGAGTGTGTGCAGGCAGCAGGTGGGGGCTGTGCCCACTCTGCTGAGGTTCCCTCTTTCAAGTCATGATTTAGCTTCACCTCCTTAAACTTTTCCATCTGCAGCACCACGGACAGTACCACAGTCAGTACCACGGACAGCAAGCACCACAGACAGTACCGCAGTCTGTACAATGGACAGTACCACGGACAGCACCACGGACAGTACCACAGTGGGTACCACAGTGGGTACCACAGTCAGTACACACTTTACTCAGACACCATCCGAGGAGAAAAGTCTAAACCCCCAGCTTGTCTCCGGCTACCTTTGCAGACCTCCCACCTGGATACTTTCCAGAACACCTGTGCACACTCTGGGAAGCCCTTCAGCCCCTCTCTGCTGGTGGGAGCACCCTTCTCTTTCAAGATCTCTGGCACCGTTCCCGGCCCCAAGGGTAATTTACCGGCCAGGCCCTAGGAAGCTTCATGAGCCTCTGACAATGTCTGAACCTGCAGTGGAGGGGGAGGAAATGAGCTCAAAAATATGACACGGAAGAATAAAAACACCTTAAGAACAAACGTTGACAACACAGCATTGCTTTTCGTATGAGAACCAAATTACCTGCATTGCAACTGCCATGTCTCGGATTGAGGTCTTCACAGGAAAGTGTGCCCAGGGCTCACTGATGTCTCGTCCGAGAAGACTGCGGAGGCCGGGCCTGGGGGCTCCACTGCCCGTCTTGCTTCTCCAGTACCTTGGAGACACACCCATCACCCCACTGGCCTCCCTCTGCTCGGTGCCAAAGTGACCTGTGCCCACGGCCGCCCGCTCTGCTTCTGGAGTGCACAGCCTCCTCTACCTGGGCTCCCTGTCAGTAGCCTAGGCAAGCTCTCCAGGAGATTGCACTGAATGTCCAGCTCTGGTTTCTTTAAAAAATTCAGTTGACCTGGCCACACCACATCGTCTCACCTTTGCGACAGGTGACAGGTGGCTAGAGCTGAGGCATGGCACCGCCTCCTGTTGGCCCAGCTCTCTATGCCCACGTCAGCAGCCTGGGAAAGGCGCCTGCCGCATTGGGACCCTCCTGTCTGCCTCCTTCCCCGCTCCCCCTCCCTCCACTTCAATCCAGCGCCTTGCAAAGGGCAGGGGGTTCATGGGCATTTGTTGAGCGAATCAGTGATTAGAGGGCAGGGGCTCAGTGTCCCCAGGACTCACTGTCAAAAACCAGGCTCTTAGCTGCACAAAGCAAAATTAGCCATTTGCAAACAGCATGACACTGTTCCCCCTTTGCGAGGGAGGGCACCTGGAACACGCCAGGTGGAGCATCTCTGGGTCGCTTCACTAAGATGGTCGCAGCGATGGCAAGTTACAGCTGCACGATGGGTCCCCAGGACTGCCCAGCTTCCTGTCAAATCTGCAGGCAAGTTATTGTCTTAACTCCAAAATGATGGAGCTGAGGAGATGTTGATGTGAGAGCATCAGACGCGGTGGAAATGCATAATGAAACAGACGCGTAAGGGAGGAGAATGCCTGCATCTAGGGCTTCTACTTTTCTTTCATCAAATGAAACTAGTCTTCTCCCCGTAAGTGATGTTAAAAATCAACACTCGCGACGAGGCGAGACCTTCAGCTGGAAGGGATGGCAGAGAAGCCTATGTGTGGCCGGTTGGAAACGTCAGACCACTGTTCACCTGGGCGTCTGAGATCCAAGGCCTGAGCAGCGTGTTCACAAGCGTGCTGGCTCCCAGCCTCAGTGTGGAATCAGGGCGGGCCTCTCAGCGACAGCGTGACGTGAAACACACACACACACACACCGTAGCACGGACGCGGCCGGTCTGTCACCCGGACTCCCAGCTCCTGGAGGCAGGCCCTGCCTTGCACCACTTGCTCTGTCTTCACGTCCCTGCCACCGTGCCTGTGCAGAACCGGTGCCTAAATGGCCATGGTTACTTGGCTGATACACATGCCCAGCTCACTTGCTACCAAACGCAGCCAAGTTCCTGCAGCCCTCTGAGAAACGCACCAAGCTCTAACGTCTCGGAAGGCCATGGGAAAGTGACAGATTTCTTAGGGAGCCCTTTCCATGACGAATTCACGCAGGAGAAAACGGCTCGGCACTCGCTCCCAGTGCTGTGTAAGTTCCTATGGTATTACAGTGGAAATGGTACAGTCAGTGAGGGAAAAGGGATCTACACACTGGCCAGCGGCATCCAATCCGAGATGGGATTTGACCTGCGGAAGACGCAGATGGGGGAAATAATGAGCTAACCAGAAGAGAAATCTGGCGGAGCGTTATCTGTCAAGTAGGAAAAGCCCAGTGTTTCCGTTCAGCACATGTGTTTCTACTCTTGACCAAGCAATCACTGACACCAACAGTCATGGAGGCCGACCCAGATAAAGGGACACAGATTCACTATTCTTAAAAAATACCTCCCCGCATCCATCTCCATGGGGGGCGTGAACTTCCTGCCCTTGCTGTGGAGCTGGCCCATGTGACTTGCTTTGGCCAATGAGATGTAGCAGATGGGGCTACAAGCAGAGGCCAGAGGTGTGCGTGAGTGAGTGCTATCACCCACGTGAGCCTGAGCCACTGACAGGAGAAGAACACGCCTGGGTGGCAGATGTCCCTTCAGTTGGGGCCCTGAGCTGAGGTCTGGGCAGTGCCCAGGGACCTGCACAAGGGGAGGGGCGCCCGTGCGGGGGCCCTTGTAGCACAGCAATGACGATGTCCAGGGGCTCCACGCCGAAGCCGAGCTGCGGGGCAGGTGCAGCGGAAACCAAGAATTCGCAGAGGGAGGCGGGTGGGGAACCAGGAAAGGCCAGGACGGACAGAGGGCAGCTGGGTCTTGGCTCTGGGACCTAGAGCTGGGCGCCTGTCCCGTAGCGGGAGAGCCACCTGCTCTGCTTGAAGCCCGCCATCAAAGAGCTGCTGAGCAAACAGACCCATCTCAGCCACCACACTCCTCCCCGCCTCCCGCCTTCTGCCCCCTCTTCCACCTGGGGCCGGGGACAGCAGGACAAGCTGACAGGCCCTGGGTGCAGAGCGGAGAAGACACGCTCGGTGCTGGCTCCCCAAGCAGAGCGGGAGGTGCCGCCTGCCTCGTGGAGGCCGAAGGGATTCGTAAAACACCGACGCCACGGTGTTGGGGAGGGCGTGTGCTGGAGCTGGGCTCTGGGCAGAGGCAGGCGCCTCTCCTGTCAGCCCCGCGGCAGGGAGGGCCCATGGCACCCTTGGTCAGGTAGGGATGTGCAGAGCCAGCAGGTCCTGCACCCTCCTGCAGGGAAAACTGGCGTGTGGCACCTCCCTGGCCGAGCCAAAGCGGCCACCAATGCCCACCGCTTCTAGAGGAGTCCCCTGTTCCCCCCACCCCTTGCGTGTGCTCTTCTTCGTAGGAAGGGAGGCCCGATGCACCTGGCTGCCCTGTCCCTTCACCGGGGTCTGTGATCAGTTGAAAGGACAAGGTTCCTAGAAGCATCAGGACTAGTGTCTTACCAGAGCAGCGAGAGCCCTGGTGGGGAAGTGTGGCTCAGTGAGCTCTGGCCCAGGGACCGTCTCAGGACTTGGCATGGGCTGCTCTGAGCCCCTGCAGGCAGAGCTGCAGATATGTGAGCCCCACTCCCAGCGGGGGCGCGACAAGCATCCCCTGGGATCACTCCTCCCTCCCGAGAGTCAAGATGGCATCGAGCAAGGGCTGCTGCTGGGGAGATGCACGTTGCCATGGCAACTGCTCAGGCCTCCTCTTACCCTCTCTGAGGTGCTGACACAGGCAGCCGTTTCCATGGTAACAAGCTGAGTGGCGGGTCCATGAAGAAAGGGTTGTGTGGGTTTAGACATGGGGGGTGGGGGAGGGGGAGTGGGGAGACTGAAGCTGGATCCTGGGCAGTGGAGGCCCCGCCACATGTCAAAGGCACACGGGCCGTCGCTGCAGGAGTGGGCCTGCAAATGGAGTGTCAGAGACATCATGGTTTCTCAGCTCTGTCCCCTCCACGCCACCTTTGGTCTTTTCTCATAAGAATGACTTAAGACTTGGGAAAACAAGACAAAGAGGAGGAACCCCAGAGGTGTGACCCACACGTACACTTTTCCAACCCTCAGCTTTGGAGTTGCTGGCTGCTGTGGCACCGTCCAGTCCTGAGGCACCCCCATTTGATGGGAACCCCCCAAATCCGTCAGCCCAAGAGATGCTCCTCTCACTGTGAGCTCCCCACAGGCGAGGCCCGGTCCCCACCTTAGGTCTCAGGTCAGACATCCGGAGGGGTCCTGGGAGCAGGATGTGCTAAGGTGCTCCTCCCCGTCCCTGCCTTCAGCCTCGCAGCCCTTGTCCAGAGCGGCTGATGGTGTTCACAGCCCCGCCTGGCTTCCTGGGAGGCACGGCAGCCCTGGGTGGGGCGACACGGGAGGGGCGAGCTCACGGGAGGACCTGGGGCCATGGCGGCCCTGGCGGCCTTGCCAGGTGCTCTAAGGACTGACTGCACTTCAACAAGTTCGCGTCTCGCACATCTTCCCTCGACATGGCTCTGAAGGGCACACGCATGCGTTCAGGTTTGTCTTTGTCGCTCCCCTTCCCGTCTTAACTCATTCCTTCAGCAACGAGAGCTCCGAGGTGGGCACGGGCTTGGGAGAAGGTCCGGAGGAGAAAGCGCACCAGGAGCAGCGCACGGGGGGCCCAGGAGGGCGATGTCAGCGGGCTCATGGGCTAAGGGTTGAGACACACCCTATTCCATACCTTCGCCCAAGCCCATCGCTAAGCACTTTGAAGAGCAGAATCTGCACAGGGCGGCACGGGCAGGGCTCCAGCCGGGGGTATGCGACACACACAAGGGCTGCTCTCACTCCTCGCCATGCAGCGCCGGCTCGCAAACCCGCCTCCCCTCCAAGCCTGGCAGACGTGCCCGCATCAAGGTGATTTATTTCACTTCTACGTTTATTAATAGCTTCTCCCACTTGGTAAAACGAAATCATTTTTCTGCTGCCAGGATGTTAATGCGAGGCCGGGGCTGGCGGGCGGGGCAATGGCGGGGTGCACACGCACACACACCTACAGGGGTGGAGGGCCGGGGGGAGGGGAGCCTTGTAAAGTGCGCTCCCTCCGCCCCGTGAACGCTACGGCTTCTTCCGGGCCTGTCAACATAAACCTCCTCCACAGTGTTTTATAAAAGTCTTCCATTCTCCCCTCCCTCCCTCTCTGAGAGCAATAAAATATATATATTTTTAAAAAGCTAAGGGAACTCATTACCATGAACCTGTCCTACAAGGAATGCTAAAGGCATCCCTTGGATTTGAAACCAAAGGATGCAGGTTGACTGGGAAAGGTAAACACAGGGATGACAACAGCAAACTATCATTACAATGTTGGTGCACAGAACCGCGGACTAAGACATAACAATAAAAACCTACGTGAAGGGGCATGCGACACATAAAGATGGAATTGTGACATCCGTAAATAAGGTGGGAGAGCAGGGGGTGGAACTATAAAAATAGAGTTTTGTATGAGATTGAAATGGCGTTTCTATCCACAATAGAAAGCTGTAACTTTAAGGTGTTTTGTGTGATTACAATGGTAACCACAATGGGAAAATCCAAAGAGATTACCTAAAGGAAATGAAAGGAAGTCAGCGCATGTGAGTACGGAAGCGTTCATGGAGCATAGGATGGGTCGGGATCTGGGATCCACACAATCTCAGCGAAAACATGGAGACCGAGACGGTACACTCCTGCTAACCTGTACGGAGCCTGAAGCCCCTCCTCTTCTCAAAGTCCTTCAAACACATCACCACTGGCCACCCAGCGCTTATGTCGCACAGACATTACACGCGACCCAACCCAGAGATGACCTGAAGCAGCGGAGGCTGTGCGTAGGTTACATGCAAATGCTGCCCGTGTACCCCAGGGATAGGAGCGTTTGCAGATGCGGAGGGTCCAGGAACCACCCCCTGTGGATGCTGAGAGATGACTCTATGTGCTCCTTGTAAGAGTCCCTTTAGAGCTAAGGGCGTCCAGGCTGGAAGTCAAAGGGTGGAAAAAACATTCCCTGCAAGTAGAAGCCGAAGGAGGGCAATGGAGCCACCAAGACGACCACCTCCTTGGCACAGTGACACATTGAGCCTCGCAGCTCCCACACAGAGGGCAACCCGACAGGACTGAGGCAGACCCGCTGGCAGCACAGCAGCAGGCAGAACTGAGGCTGCCCCCCCACCCCCCTGCACAGTGCACAGAGAGCCGACAGACTGGCACCGAGGGGAGGGCCTGAGCAACAGTGCCCAGCGGAAGCAGCGGGCTCACAGGCCATGTCCCCACAGGTCAGCAGCCTGTGCGTCTGCTCAGTGCCCATGGCACCTGCTCAGGACGGACCACCGACCAGACCACGGACAAGGCTGCGCGGATCCAAGAACATTCACACCAGAATAAGTAGCGTTTCCGGCCACACTGGAATAAAATTAGGCATCGGGAGAAAGAAAACATGAAAATCCACAAACACGTGGAAATTAAACAACCACGCATGGTTCAAAGAAGAGGTAACAGGAGAAAGGCGAAAATACGTTTGAGAAAGATGAACATAAAAATACAGGGGTGTGCGCAAGCTAGGAAGGCGGTGCCCGAAGAGAAGGTCGCAGGTGAAGTGAGCGTGTTAAGAAAGAGGCCAGATCTCAGGTCAACAACCTGACATCACACCCGAAGGAACTGGAAAAAGCGGGACAAACTGAAGCCAACACTAGCAGGATGGGGGAAATGACCAATAGTAGAGCAGAGCTAAATAAAATGGAAAATAGAACAACGGGGGGGAAAATAAAACTGAGATTTTTTTTTTTTTTAAAGAAAGGTCAATAAAGCTGAGGTATGCCTGTATATAGCTTTAATCCCAAATAAGTTTTTGTGTTTTTTGTAATTTTTTTTTTCTTTGAACAAAAAATTATTAAAGATTGCTTGTTAAAGCATTTCAAGGGGGGATGTTTTTGGTGGGGAAATTGCGGTTTCATTAATTTCCCTTTGGACTGCACGTGGTTCAAATGTGTGGCCTAAAAAGTTCACGCACTTCTGTTAAGGCTTTTGTTTGGTCGTTTGTAGTTAAGGGCCAGTTTTTAGAAATGGTCTGTGGGCAAACACACACACACACACACACACACACACACACACACACACACACGAGCATGTGTGCAAAAGGCAGGGATGTGTGTTCTTAATGTGTAGGATACCAAATATATTTCAAGTTTCTTAATTGTGCTTTCACATCATTTATACCAAATGGTCTGTTTAATTGCGATGTCAAATTTCAGGAGAACTGGATTAAATCTCCCAATATAAATGCATTTCCATCAAGCCCTTCCTTCATTTCTAAGCATTTCTACTATGTGTATTCCCCTGCTTAGTTGTTTACTTCATAAAGATTTATATCTAATATTTTCTTTTTTATATATTTTTATTGATTGCAGAGAGAGGAAGGGGGAGAGAGAGACAGAGAGAGAGAGAGAAACATCAATGATGAGAATCATTGATCAGCTGCCTCCTACACGCCCCCTATTGGGGATTGAGCCCACAACTGGGGCATGTGCACTAACCAGGATTCTAACGTGACCTCCTGGTTCCTAGGTTGACACAGGCCGGGCCTGACCTTTTCGTTTTTACTCACTGTAATTTTTGCTAATGAAACATTCTTCTGCCCCTTTTGATGCCTTGGCTCTGCATTCTCTCCAATGACGGTGTCCGCAGCGTGGATTCGGCATTTGTTTAACCAGGTCTCTAGAGAGAGAGATTTGACTTGTTCCCAATTGTTCCCACCTCAACAATGCTCTTCATCCTAAACCTCTACTCATTTTACCTTCAACTTTGTTCTGTTGAAAAAGTGAAGAAAAAACATAAACCCATGTGTTTCTAGACAATCTGAGACGTTTTTATTCCTCAGGCCTCTATGGGATATGTGTGAAGCTTTCTTATTTTATATGTGTATGTGTGTGTATATGTGTATGTGTATGTGTATATGTGTGTGTGTGTGTGTGTGTGTGTGTGTGTGTGTGTGTAGCTTTCCTAAATGAAACCTTCTCCCCTGCCAATCAATGTGCCTGCCGAGCTCCCGACACGTGGGAATCAATTTTACTGCCATGTTATTAAAATGAGCGGCAGCAAAATACAGGATGTTGGAGAGCTGCCTTTAAGTGAGGAATTCAACGCGAGCGATACATGTACACAATGACTCACCAGATAACCGAGAGCCGTCGGGAGAGAAGTCTGTGTGCAGATGGTGCAAAGACAACTGACATTTACTCCCACAGCACGAAGCGGAGCGAGAGCAGAGGGCCCTGGAGTCACAGCTCGCGGGGCCGCTGCTGCGGGCGTCACCGGGCGGTGAGGAGTCTGTGGAGCCCCACTTAGGACAAAAGTGTCGCATCCGAGGGAGGAGGGCCCCTCTGACTGCACAGCAGGCTCCCCACGGCCGTGACCCGAACAAAACCGGACATCGGCTGCCCCGCGAGGCCAGCCCAGGCCTCTCACCCGGTATCAGGGGGGCGGGGGGAGGTCACTAGGTAAAGGGCTCAAGGGAGCTCCTCTGAGCAGAACCAGAGTCGGTGACACTCAGAGCAGGTGCTGGTGCGGGACAGCGAGGCTGGGGGCACGCTGAAGCGGGGGACCGGGACGCGGGGCTGGTGTGGACGGACTTGTGGGGCACAGTCATCCTGGGAGGAAAAAAGTAGAACCATCCTGGGCTTCCAACAGGAGGGCTCCTGCCAGGAAACCTAGAAACGCGTTTAATTTTGAAATGTGACATTTCTTCAGGGCGCCTCTGCCTTTGAGATGCAACTCTGCCCGAGGGACTCAAGATGAGCTGAGGGGCGTCACAGAGAAGGAGCCTCCGCCGTCTGTTAGGGATGAAATTCACTGAGGCTCCTCTTGGGCCAGAAATGCAGAGACAGGATCCAATCGGGCGCTCTTCTCTCCCTCCAGCACTCTCCCCGCTCCGCCCTCGGCCAGCGCGCCCCAGGCCCCCACCACTGCCCTTCTCTGTCCTCCAGAGCCCCTGCCTGCCGCCAGTCCGCGTGGGCCTGCCTGCCCGCCTGCTGCAGGGCTGCCTGTGGGCCGGGGGCATCACTGGAGAAGGTGACGCCTGGCGGCTCACTGGTACCACTATGAACTCAGTCACCAGCTTCCCGTTCAGCTCATGCTCCTATATTGTCAGCCTCTCCTCCTCCCCTTACCTCCCAGGTCCCTGCCTCCTCACTCACTGTCCACCCGGAGACCCATTGCCCAGTGTCCCTGCGCTGGCTCCATGGTGTCAGTAACTGGGACCCGAGACTGCCTCTGCAGGCAGGTCCACCCCCTACAGCTGCCAGACAGGTGGCAACCGCTCACACGGTGCCTTCCGGGAAGACTGCCCTGGATCCTGGCTGCTGCCGCGCCCAGAGATGCTGGGGAGGCCATGCACCTCCCCGCCTCCCCGAGGGCAGCCTGAGGCGGGGACAGGGGAGTCCAGGCCTCCCTCACAGACGGCAGCTCCGTGGAGCAGCTCCCATGCCAGAGGGTCGTGCGGAGGCTGGCCTCTGGAGCCACATCCACCCAGCTTTGCCCTGCAGCATCCTGCATCCCACACCCCCTCACCTCTTCTTCACACACTCCCCCAATAAGCCAGATGCACAGAATCCCCGCACCGGGCTCTGGGTGTCGGAAACTTGACCTTCCTTCCTGCTGGAATGGGTGACCCTGCCCCCGAGCCAGGCCGATTCCGCTCCTGCACCCGGACCTGCTCTCTGTCTCCCCGGACCGTCACAGTCATGGCCCTTCCCTTGCTCTGGCTCCTTCCAGCAGTTCCCGGCAGGACGGAAACAGCCTGGGCCTCTCCACGCGGCCACTTCCTTCCCAGGTGCCGCCCCGTTGCCCAGCGCTGCAGATTCCCCGGCTGGAGTCTCAATCACATTTTCATGGCTGCGTTCCTCCCTCCTGTGGAGCGCGAGGGTGGGCGTCCTGAAGGACCTGAGGCTCCGGAGGATGGAAACAGGGCCCGGAGGGAGCCTGTGCGGCGGCCTCCACCCCACTGCTGTGCTGAGATGTGCTGGCATTTGGCTGGTGAGCAGCGCCCGCGGGCTGTCGCATGCGTCCCTTCCGCTCCCTCGCCTCCTACTCGTCCCCAGAGCTCTCCATGCTGGTCGGTCTCCTGCAAGTCCTCTGGCCTCCCTGTTGCTAACTCCGGTGCCAGCTTGGAGCTGCCCGCTCCCGGGCCCTGGGGTACCCTCCCTTCTGGGTCCTCGCCCACCTGTGCAGGGTTCCGCTCCCAGTTTCTCTCTCTGATTTGCCTGGAACCTTTTCTCTCCTTCCCTGCACGCGCCCTAAGCAACTAGCGGCTTTCCAAGGCTTTACCAGCAGCTCCACACGATGGATTTCTGAGCGTCCAGCCCAGCCTCTCCGCTGAACCCCACTCCACACTCAGGTGTTCAACAGGCTCCCCCATCTCCACGTGGGTCCTGTAAACCTGCCCTAAGCAGAATTAGGTCCAGAATTAGGTGAGTACGTTTCTACCTAAACTGCTTCAACTCCAGCCTCAGCATTGCACGGCCACCCACATCTCCCTCAGCCACCAATTTATGAGTCAGTTGTGATCCCTCTCCAAGCTCATATCCAGTCAATCACAGGGTCCCAGGCACTCAATCTCTTAAATGTCTCTCTCATGTCCCTTCCGCACCCCATGGCGGCGCGCCAGCGCCACACAGCTCAGCCTGCGCCTCCTCCGAGTTACGGCACCATCTGTGTCTCTAGCCGTCGCTGTGTGCATGGGGCTGGGGAAGTAGACCCCCTTTCCCTTTCACGTGCAGAGGGATGGGGTACAGGACCCAGGAGCTGGGCTTGCAGGGACGACATCCGTACAGGGCACAGTGAGCTGGCAGGGGGCTGTCCACCCCTGGAAGAAGCATGAAGGAAGGAAACAGCTCCCAGGGAACACGGACAGCCCCCTGAAGAAGGAGAGGGCACAGGAGGGGATGGCATGAACCCACTGAGTTCACTCCGTGCAGGACGCGGGGCAGATGGAGACGGGGTGGGGTGTGGCAGACCCTGCACACAGCCCGCCCCTCGTGCCATGCCCACCCCGACTCGGGACTCAGCTCCACACATTCCAGATTCGACCCCATCCCAAAGCCGGGCGATGAGGCCCACATCCACAAGGTCCTAGTTCCAGAAGGCCCTGTGGGGAGGTGCCAAAGGCCGCACCTATTTCCTTCAAACACCTGTGGTCTGCCCAGTCCTCTCCAGACGCCCTCCTCTCGCGGCACCGCGCTGCGTTCCTCCCCCCTCCCCCCAGTGCGCCAGGCGGCCTCCTGCCTGTCGGGGCCACTGAACTCTGTGACTCAGGCTCTCAGCTTCTCCAGGGAGCTCTCACCCTCAGCCTTACTCCACAGTGCAGGCTCCTCCTTGGGATCCACTGCCTGGAAGGTGGCGATAAGGACAGTGGGATGGGATGCTGGGACACTGCCCCAGTGTGCCCTTTGTCCCTGGTCACTGCAGGCTTCACAGTAAGAGCCATGCTCAACAGGCTCAGACCAGTTTCTTCCACGAGGTAGCAAGGACGCTCCCCCCTCCCCCGGCATCCGGTCTGAGCCCTGAGACTTGGCACCCTGGGAGCTAGGGGAGGGCCCTGGGAAGGACCTGGCACCCTGGGAGCTAGGGGAGGGCTGTGGGAGCTAGGGGAGGGCTGTGGGGAGGACCTGGCGCCCAGGGAGCTAGTGGAGGGCTGTGGGAAGGACCGGGTTTCTGGAGCTGCACCTGGAAACGCAGGTTCAGCGGTTTAAATGCTGCAGTCCGGTAGTAAGAATGATAGTTATCTCGAGGCCTGAATTCTGCTGATTCAATTGCTCTTATTGGGACTCTGGAATTATTCCTGACAAGATAATAAGTCTCTTTCACAACATGAAATCAGATAAGGCCCTGGCTGGAGGTCCCGGCTCCATTTAATTTCCCGCAGATATTCTAAGGATCTAATGAGAAATCAAAATGGAAGGGCTTAATCAGAATTCCTCTAATTTCCCAGCACGAGCTCCTGTGTTCAAGAACCTGGACGTGGCCGAGGAAGATGTTCCCTCCCTCCCCTCCTTCTCTCTCTCTTCAGCCTCTCTCCCCTCCCTGTCCTCCCCCTCCCTCTCTCTTCCCCTCTTTCTCGGTCTCTTCCTCCCTCTCTCCCTCCCTCTCCCTTCCTCTCCCTCCCCCTCCCTCCTCCTCCCTCTCTTCTCCCTTCCCACTCCCACTCCCTTTTTTCCCCTCCCTCTCCCTCCCTCTCTCTGTCTCTTCCCCCATCTCTCCCTCCCCTTCCCTTCTCTCCCCCCTCCTTCCTCCTCCCTCTCTCTTCTCCTCTCCCACTCCCTCTCCCTTTTCCCCCCTCCCTCATATCCCCTCCCTCTCCCTCCCTTCCCCCTCCCTCTCTCTCCCCTCCCCCTCCCTCTCCCTCCCTTTCTTCTCCTCCCCCTCCCCCCTCTCCCTCCCGCCCTCAGTTTAGCAGAGGAAACCCCACGCCTGACCTTCAGACCATCTTGCTAAGTCACAGTCTGTACAAGGCTGAGCCCTCATCACAGGCTTGACTTTTGCTTGTTGCTGAGACCAATGGGAACACCCTCCCCATTTCTCTGGATCAAAGTGAGGCTGCGTGCTGCACCTTCAGCCGCTCCGTGGACACAGCCAATCGGATGTGGGTGTCCCAGCTGTGATCCTGCAGAGCAAGGAGGACCCCGCACGCAGCAGGACGACCCCTGGGAAGCGGTTTGCCAAATTCATCCTGGGAGTCTCAGGCGCTTCCCTGGAGCGTGCCCCTGGGGGCTGTGACCCCCACACTGGGTCACTCCCCCTCGTTTTAAGTATCTTGTCGGCATTTGCAGAAAAGAGGGGAGATCTGCCTCCCTCGGACCCTGAGCCAGCCTAGAGATGACACGCGGGCTCCTCAGAGGCTGTGAAGCAGCCTTTTCCCCGGGACTCAGGAGCAGGCGAGGCTGGGGCGAAGGGAGGGTCTCTCCGGAGCAGGTAACTGCCAGGAGGTTGCCCAGTGGCCTGCAAGCCAGCCCTTCGCCTACACCCCTCCATCACTGGCTCAGGTGACACCCCAACTTCCCGCCAAGTGGCCCCAATACTTTGGGTTAACATTCTGCACCCTCAAGACCACTTGAAAAAACAGTGTCTATAATCTGACACCCCAATCTATTATCTCCCAATAAAACTTGACTGGTAATCAAATAGAATAAACACTATAAAAAACCGGCAAGAATTCATGAGCGTAGAACAAACATTTCGTTCCTGAGAGGATCATGGTTCCAGCATAGAACATAAACATATAGCATCCTGATCAATTAAAAGCCAACAAAATTGAGTGGCGAGGGGAGGAAGGAGGAAAAACATACACAGGACCAGCAATTCATCTACCACAGCAGGAACCAAAAGCCTCCTCTAAGATGGAAATAGAATGAGCCATAGAGTTAACTCTTAAAGGGCTTATACTTTCTTGACTGTAGAAGAATCTTTTGGAAACTAATGAATCTTTTGGGAATTAACAATAGCTGTAATAAAAGCATTAATACAAGTTTGAAAATTCCTTCAATTTTTTAAATGCTTTTATTGATTTCAGAGAGAGAAAGGGAAAGAAAAAGAGGGATAGAAACATCAATAAGAGAGAATCACTGATTGGCTGCCTCCTGCACGCCCCCCACTGGGGATCAAACCCGAAACCTGGGCACGTGCCCTGACCAGGAATCAAACTGTGACCTCCTGGTTCATAAGTCAACCCTCAACCACTGAGCAACACCGGCCGGGCAAAAACTCCTTCAATTTTGCATCAGTTTCTTTTCCTTCTATTAAATTAATGCAAAATTAAATGAAAACATGTTTGTTTTCTATAAAGCATGTATCCTTACAGACTTCTCTCCTTAGCCACATTTACATTCACACAGCGATGTCAGGCAACATGCTCACACAGAGTGCTGTCGGCTATTTCTAGGCAGTGTGGGTAGTTAATGTGTTGCTTCAGCATTTGTTCTTTTCTGTCTTGTTTGCATTTTCCCCCCAATCAAGTACTATTTTTTTAATCATGACTTTAAAAAGTCAATGACTACAGGCCCACAGGTAGCTTGAGATGAACTCTGAGATTCTACCAATACTTTACAAATAATGCATACACATGTGCTCTTTTTTTCTGGAAAGCATGTCATAGTCTCATCCAGTCACAAGAAATGTTGATGATTCCAGAATGCAGTCCTGCGCTTTCTATGCTTCTTCTCCCTTCAGGTTTTTTCTAATCTTCCTCTTGAGAGTGTTACAGATGTGCCCCTGTTCCCCTTGCCCCCCACCACCCAGTCCCCCCGCCCCCACCATATTGTCTGTGGCCATGGGCAATGCTGCCTCCAGCTTCTAAGCTTCCGGCCAATAACGTAGCTGTCCTCGACTGTCAACCAAGGTCGAAAACTTTAAATGTATTACCTCTCGGCTGCACACCTTAGAGGGTAGGTTATTCTGCCCACGCCCTGGAGGAGAGGGGAGGGCCAGGGTGCTCCGTCATGTGGCCAGGTCACACCTGAACGCACTGTGCCGGTCTCAAGTTTGCTGAGTCACCAGAAGCCATTCATCTATGCCTGTCCAAGGGCCTGCAGTGAACTGGCGGCGTCCCAGGTTCTGGGGACTCGGCCGTAACCATCAGACAAAAACCTCTGCTTTCTTAGAGCGGATGTTTTATAACCAGCTGAACACATTTTAAAATGTGTTTGTATTATTTCCTTTGGTGATTGTCACAATCCTCTGAGCAGGCAGATACCCCTACCTGGTTTTACAGAGAAGGCAACCGAACCCGAGGGAAATAAGGAGTTCCCCAACTTATGTAGCTACCAGGTGACAGAGTCAGAAGAGCACACCTGACAGGCCCCCAGTCTCACCTTGGCCTAAAGCACGTGTTTTAGAACTGGACCCCAACACAGCGCAGCCCCTACAGCACAGACACGGTGCTTCCTGTGTCTACCCCGTGGCGATCCAGGGTGAACACGCCAGAATCTGCCTGAACAGAACAAACATGAGCAATACTGTTGTGAGCTCACAAAACCCCTACAAGTGCCGAGTCTTAACACCCTCTGCTCTGGAGGTCAGGTGTCTGGGGAGAATTTAAAGGTCACCTCGCTCCATGTCCACACGATGAATTGTGGACTAAAACAGCGTCACTTCATCTTTTTGGGGCGCTTGAGTTTTCTTCTATAAAAGGAGAGGACTGAACACATCAACATCTCAGATCATTCCGATTCCAACATCTTGTAAATCAATATCTCGAGGCAGCAAGCACGTGCAGGCCCTCTGGTGCGTGATCAAACACGCTGAACAATAAATAAAAGCTGCAGCTCTTCTCTGCCTCCAAATGCCAACTTCTAAGTGCGGGCTTCACCCAGAAGTGTTTGAAGGGAAGCTGGTCTGGTCTGGAATGCATCTAGAAATGCGGTGCTCATTCCTTTCTGGAGGGTGAAGGGTTAATAGAGGGATAACCACGCTCTCACCTCACCCTTACCAAGTGCACCCTCAGGAGGAGCACCGAAGGGTAATCAAGTTTCCAAAGCTTAAAAAAGAAAAGAAACAGGTCTTCTCAGATCCCCCAAATGCTGATTACTCATAATGACAAGTCATTACCCAAATCCATTTCTGGAAAGTCACAAGGCCTCGACAGGCCACGGCACAAATGTCACTTCAGGCGCCAGCAAGAGAGTCTGACAAATTAATCCTCAGCGCACTCATGTTTACTGCCCCCTTCCCCAGGGAGGGAGGCGCGCAATCTGGGAGGAGGTTCAGGACCACGGAGAGAGGCAGCCACACCAGGAATCTCCTTGGGCGGAGGACAGCGAAGGGCTCCCAGGCAGGGCTTGCACAGAGGATGCCCTGCACCCAACGGAACTACCAACTACCGACATAACTGTGGGCGTCTGTGGGGGCAGGACTCCAAGTTCCCGATTCACACGCCGCAACAGGCTATGGCCGATGGGAGGAAGCCTGCCTGCGAGAGACCTTTGACCCCTTGCCTCTTTCAGGAATGAAAGCCGTTCATTCTGCTAAGCCTGTGGGCCAGGCACCACTGTGAACTCATAGCTGCAGCCTCATGTGACCTGCACAGCAACGACTCCCACCGTTTCCCCATTTGCACATGACAACACGGAGGCTTAAGAATAAGAAGTGACTTGCCTCAGGGCACACAGCTGCTGGGAGAGAGGAGTGAGAGAGACAGAGAGAGAGAGATAGAGACAGAGAGACAGAGGGAGACAGAGACAGAGAGAGAGACAGAGAGAGACAGAGACAGAGAGAGACAGAGAGAGACAGAGAGGGAGAGAGACAGAGAGAGAGAGAGACAGAGAGAGAGAGAGGGAGAGAGACAGAGAGAGACAGAGGGAGAGAGACAGAGACAGAGAAAGAGACAGAGAGGGAGAGAGATAGACAGAGGGAGAGAGAGAGAGACAGAGAGACAGAGGGAGACAGAGACAGAGGGAGACACAGAGACAGAGACAGAGAGAGACAGAGAGACAGAGAGAGAGACAGAGAGGGAGAGAGACAGAGACAGAGAGGGAGAGAGATAGAGACAGAGGGAGAGAGACAGAGAGACACAGAGAGACAGAGGGAGACACAGAGACAGAGAGAGACAGAGACAGAGAGAGAGATATATAGAGAGAGACAGAGGGAGGCACAGAGAGAGAGAGAGAGACAAAGAGAGAGACAGAGAGACAGAGAGAGAGACAGAGACAGGGACGGAGACAGAGAAGCTGGGCTGGGTCCAAGTGCAGGTGGTCGCACTCACAGCCACCCCCTAGCCACAGCTGGCTCCACCCTGAGATGAGCCTTTGCCTTCCTTCCCTCTAAGACTTCCTGGCCCCCCCCACACACGTACCCACATACACATACACACACGCGCGCGCGCGCGTGCACACGTGTTAAAAATTAAAAACAAGTTTATATTCATTTGGCTTTGATAGCTGAGCATATTTTATGTCCTTTGAGATGACTGGAGAGAGCTCTGAACTGAGAATCACTCAATTGCTTTGGGCCTAAAAGGCCCCCACAGATGGGGAGGTGGACGCCTGCCCTTGAGTTCCCCTTGGAGACTCGGCGTGTTCATTAGGGCCCGGCGGGGTCCCTCCAGCCTGCTGGCGTCGGCCGCCATGCCTGAGCGTGTGAAAGGGAGGGGAGTGGGGCCAATCAGAAAACACATGAGGACAAGTCTAAGTGTTATAATTCTGATTTTTTAAAAATCAAGATACCATAAAAACTGTATTTCTTAAGATTTATACTCCATTTAATGCCATGAGGACTCGAGATGGCTAAAAAAAATTTTACTTGGAAAGCAAATAGGATTATTGGATTGTGAAATTGAGAACCATAAAATGTAAAACAATGTTATATGAGACTTCCTCTCTGTATGTGTATGTCAAAGGGAAAGATCCTGAGTAGACTTTCCTGCGGCTTGAGGACAAGGAAGGAGGAGAGGGTGCAGGCTTCCCTGGGCTGAGCAGCTGAGAGGCTTCGTGAGTGGGAGGTGACGCGGATTAAGTGTCGCCTGGGGCTAGAGCGCGACCTGACCCTGTCGCCTGCTGCAGAGCATTCTCTCCTGCGTCTCCTGCAGCGTCTCCCTTTCCCGGTCCCGTTCCCCGGAGAGTCTGCTGTGACTTCTGTGCTCACCCAGCCTGTTGGCGGACACAGGGCCGAACCTCACATGTAACCATGCCCTGTGAGGCATTACCCTCTCATTTTTTCTGTGTGGAATTTCTTTTCCCAGCCCTGGCTGGTGGCTCAGTGGTTAGAGCGTCGGCCTGCAGACCAAAGGATCTCGGGTTCGATTCTGGTCAAGGGCACGTACCTTGGTTGCAGGTTCAATCCCCGGCCCCAGTCAGGGTATGTGTGGGAGGCAACCAATCGATGTTTCCCTCTCTCTCTCTCTCTCCCTCCCTCCTTCTCTCCTTCTCCTCCTCCTCCTCCTCCTCCCCCTCCCCCTCCTCCTTCTTCTTCTCTTCCCCTCTTCCCTCCCCTCCAATTTATCTTCTTTTTAAAAAAAAAGAAATCAATGGAAAAAATATCCTTGAGTGAGAATTTTCTTTTTCCAGTGGAAGTGTGAGCTCTGGGTGCAAGGACTCTGACAGTGGGTCCTTCCCAGCCTTCGGTGCGAGCAGTCAGCAGTGATTCCCATCTGGGCTGCGTGCTGACCTGTGGGACAGTGAATAGGCCACGTACCCTTTTGCTCCTCTGTAAAATGGGGACTGAATGAGCATAAGGCACTCAGCCCAGCGCCCAGCACAGCGTCATCACCCAGGAAGCTCTACCTATGATCACCCTCCCTTATCGACCTGAGGCCCTTCAGCCACACAGCTGAGGCCTCTAACCACGGCCCTCCCTGTTCACCATCAGGAGCTGAGCTCCTCTTCCTCCTTCAGAAGGAACCCCGCCACCGCAGCGCCGCAGCCCCTCTCCATCTGGCTGGAGGGTCCTCATCATCTTGCTGAGACACACTTGGACCAGCCTTCCAAAACGGGGGGCTGAGGAGGGCGGCCGGTGCCGGCGGGGGCAGAGGGCCACCCATTAACATTCAATCCACAATAGAGACCATTATCTTGGTAGCAAAATACCCAACGGTAGTGATGTGAGGAGATGGGGGTGGGTTACCAAAGCAACAGAGAGACCAGCGCTGCACTGTTTCTATGGCAACAGAGCAGGCACTCGCACTTTCCTGACTGAAATGATGGCTAGGAAGACTCTCACCAATGGTGCAGGGGACTCATCACGCAGGCCCCGCTGCCAGGGGTCAGCACTGGGTGCCCGAGAATCTGGCTGCATGAAGCCCATGTGGAGACCTGGCTCCTGAAGCGGAGCCCAGACCCCCACCCCCCTTAGGAAGCGCTGGGCTCCCTCCGGCTGCGGACCAACCAATCGCCTCCCCTGAGTCATTGGTTCTCACTCGTGGCCTGTGGCTCTGTGAGACGGGCTTGCACAAAACCCGCTTACGGGGAGCCAACTCGTGAATTCCGTAGACAAGCACGTGCCGGGCATGTTCCCCTTCACTCTCACTTACCGAGGAGGCACAATCACATCTTTAAAAGGCCAATTTGTGCTGAAAAGCTTGTAAGGAAAAACAGCAGTCCCCAGGGTAGGGCAAGAGCAAGTTATAGTTGTGAGCACACGAAACATAGAGCTTATTTTCGTATTAATATTTATTAGTCATTGTATTGCATTCCCATTGTATTGCCTACTTTTGCCCCACCCTGTATAACACCCCCTCCCTTACAGGGTTCTTAGAGGCAACTGCTTTGAACAATTTCAGCCGTGTGTCCTCTATTCACCTCCATATTTCCAAGTATTTCCCTACTGAGTACAATTTCCTATCAAGGTAAATAAAGCCCTCTGATACCCTACTTCTCACAAATGCCACCTTCCAATGTGATTGATATCATTTCAGGAGCTTTTATAAAACGAGGATGCCTGGCCCCGCCCAGGTCAAGTACACCAGCGCTGCACTGATATGTGCGCCTGGCGGAGGGTGCTCACCGAGAGAGGTCACTATACCCAGAGGCCAAGCTGACGGGAGGCGGGCAGCCCCCAGGGCAGCGCTGTCACCTCATGCTGCCACCCTCCGTTTCCCAAGGACCCCTGTGCCCCTTGTTCATGTGTCCCAAGTCCAGGGGAGGAGGAGGGTGACAGGCTCCGCCAGGCCTCCCAGACATGCAGGCAGATCTCGGGGGCGAGGCAGAACCGGAAAGGGCAAGGTCTGACATGGCGACGGGAGCCAGCAGGGCGGGGCCCTCTACTTGGAGAGCAGGACTCTGTAGGGTGAGGTTGGGGGCCTGGGTGCCAGGAAGGCCCTGCAGCGCTCTCCTAGGCGCCCGGCCAGAGAACGCCCCGATTCCACCCCCCCCCCGTACTCCCCCCCTCCGCCCCGTTCTCTCCCAACCCCCTCTCCCTCGAGATTCAAGCTGTGTCTCGTGGGAGCCCAGGGGACATTCGCAGAAATAAGGCTCCGTTCTTGGCAAAGGTTCTGGGTTTCATCTTGGCTATCTGCTGACAAGTTTCCATCAAGAAGTGACAGAGAAGTAAGCATCCTGGTTTTATTCTATTTTCCCCTTCCTGCCGATTTCTCGCTTGCTTGCTTTTATCCTGTTGAATCTTTCATATTGCTGCGATCCTCCTCAAATCCTCTTTTAGAATTCAGTGCGGGAGAAGGAATAAGAAGCCATACGAGCCAATCAACCATGTTCCACAGTTGCTTTTAAAAATTAAATCCTTCATTTACCCAACGAGCAAGCATGTGCTCAGTTCATTTCCTAACATTTCCACTGGGAAGCGGCGGGGTGCTGTGAACGCTGTGAGAGGACACAGCCACCACCCTTCCTCTGTAACAGGACTTACCTCCATTGTTCTCAGATGGAAGGGTAACCCCTGGCGCAGCCAGGAACAGTGTGATAGATTACTGAGCTAAACAACGTCCAACGGGAGAGACCTGAGGTGCGCTGAGTGTGCAGTGTAAACCAGGCCATGGCTGGGTGTCCCCAGCCATCACTGCCCTGTTCCCGAAGCAGCCTGTGGCGGTTACTCGGGCGGCCCAGCTTCACGGGTCCGCCTGGGTGATTCACTGACCACTCTGTGCCTCCCAGGTTGATCCTCCTCCTGCCTCAATGGCTGTCTTTTTAAAAATATATATTTTTTATTGATTTCAGAGAGGAAGGGAGAGGGAGCGAGAGATAGAAACATTAATGGTGAGAGAGAATCATTGACGGGCTGCCTCCTGCACGCCCCACACGGGGTTCGAGCCCACAACCTGGACGTGGGTGGAATTCACGAGAAGAGAAAGAATGGGCAGGGAAAAGGGACTGGACTAACCCTAAGCTTCCTCACTATTTAAAGGCCAAGACATACCTGGAAAAGGAGAGACATGATGCTAAGGTGAGAAGAAAATCGGAACAAGGAAGGAAGCGCTTTAAGGGACATAACAGTGTGGGGTCGTCGGGGCCTCTGTGAGCCTTGCTGGGCAGCGCTGCCAAGAGCAATGAAAAGGGAATCTGTTGCTGTGGGTGGTTTTCATGGGCAGGAATGCCAGCCACTCTGCATGGCAGTCCCCGCCAAACACCGGTAACCTCGGTCTTGCCTGGAGGCCAGGCCAGGCTGTTTGAGAGAAAGCTGTACCATCCGGCCTGTGCCAGCTTCCAGCCCAGCAAGGGAGAGAGCACCGAGAATCTGAACGTGTGGATCCTCTTTGATCCAAGGCTCCAAACAAGAAAGGGAGTAATTATCTGCAGAGAAATCGCATCTCTCTCAGCGAGGAGGCGGGCTCCGGGGAGGGGGCGGCACACCTGATGAAAAGCCCATCAGCTGCGGGCTGAGCTGCGGCCGAGCCCCGCGCCCGCCTCGCAGCAGGGACGGGCCGCTCTGTCCTTTCAAGCGTGGAATCAAGGCCGGGAAGGCTTCCTCTCGCATCGACATCAAAGCTCCACGAAAGGGCCCGGAACGCAATCTCAGAGCCAGGCGGTGCTGAGGACGGCGGGAGTCGGGCCTCAGCCCGGGGCTTTGAGGGACAGAGGACATTTTTAGAGAAGAACAGAGGCTGTTGGAAGAACAGAAGAGCTGAGAGTGAAAGAGGAGCATGGGGTGGCGTGGGATTGCAGCTCAGAATAGCCCAGATGAGCCGGCATCCTGTGCGGAGCAAGGGCCCAGGGAGAATCTGCACAGACACATCCCGTTGACGGGGAATCTGAGCCCCTCCTCCCCAGATTCGGGGTGCTGGCTGCTGCCACCGCTGCCACTGCTGCCACCGCACTGAGGCAGGCAGGGGGCTCCCTGTGGGGCGTGCTCCCTTCCCCATGAGTTCTAAGACTCTATCAGGTTCACTCCCAGTTCACACCACGTCCGGGACTAAGAGTGCCTGCCTCCCCCTTCTGGATAGCTAGTGAACTCCTCACCCACCACGGAGGAAGGGCAGGGGTCCCTTGAGGGGGGGAGATGGAAACATCGATGAGAGAGAATCATGGACCGGCTGCATCCTGCACGCCCCACACTGGGGATGGAGCCCTAACCTAGGCATGTGCCCTGACCGGGAATTGAACCGTGACCTCCTGGGTCATAGGTCGACGCTCAACCACTGAGCCAGGCCGGCGGGGCCCAGAAGGTTTTTGTGAGGATCAAAAGAGGGCGAGAGCCAGCCCCAGCCTTATCCCCTTCACTCCAGGATAGCCATCACCTGCCACCAGCCACCGTGGCTGCCTTGACAAGAGGCGGTATTTCAGGGGCGTGGTGGGCAGAGCTGGCTGCTGGGGGGACTCGGCGGGAGAACCAGCTGACCATCAGCTCATGAGTTCTGACAGCAACGTGTCTGGCAATGAAAACAGTCATTTCCACAGCAGGGAAAGCAGAGAAGAAAAGCATCTCCCAGCCCTTTAAATGAGAAGTCAGTCATGCATGAGAAAGCCATTCCGGGGAGATATTATTACAGCGCCGCCTTCCCTGCTATTAGAACAGAACAAGCAGAAAGCCCCCGGGGGCGGGGGAGGGCTCCTCCCACAGCTGCAGTTCAAAATAAATACGAAATAGCTTCTCTTCACATTTCAAAACTTTTCCCCTCTCATCCAGGACCAGCTAAGAAGGTGAAGAAATGGCAGGGGTGGGGGTCTCTGCTGTACTCATGGGGACCCTTTGTAAATTTTTATTCTTGTTTATAAAGCCACTGGGGTGGGGGACATTCTCCCCTGGGGAGATGCAAAGCTGACCCTCAGGGGTTTGCCCTGGTGGTACTGGGGGGCGGGGCAACTATAAAAGGAAGGGGCAACACCTGGCTGGCATGGCTCCGTGTTTGAGCATCAACCTATGAATCAGAAGGTCACGGTTCCATTCCCCCATCAGGGCACAGGCCCGAGTTGTGGGTTTGATCCCCAGTAGGGGGCGTGCAGGAGGCAACCGATCAATGATTCTCTCTCTATCCTTCCCTCTAAAGTCAATTTAAAAAAAAAATTTTTTTTAAAGGAGCTCCTTTAAAAATTGGGACCCCACACTTAAATCAGGATGGCCAACTGGAACGCCAACAGCACTGGGCAGGTGGTTAAATAAACGAGTGAATCTCCTAACCTCTGGAGGGTCCGTTCTCCAGCTACAGGGCCAGCTGCCGTTCAGCTCCGCCAGCCCCATTTGAAAATGGGCCCAGACTCACCCCATCTCCCAATCCTCCCGGAAAAGCCAAAATTCTAACATGTTGTTGGTAATTCCCATTTAGGTCACAATTTAAATGTTTTTAAGACACTGAGCCGGCCCCAGAAAAACCAACCCCATCCATCGGTGCGCCACGTCCCATCGAGGGAGGCTGGTGTGCGACCTCGGGTTCAAGCCTCTCGTCCTTGGCTAGTCCCTGGCGCACGGGGGCGTTCCGGGCTGTTCTCCGGTGCAGTCACCGGTGTCTTTTGAGAAGCCCATCCTGTGACCAAGGCACACAGCACCGCCTTTGCCACCGGGGAGGAAAACTGACATCCATGCCTGCAGACCAGGCCTCCCCGGCACGTTCGCTCCTGCAACTCACTCCTCGTTCTAAGGAGCAATCTCACTCAGACGCGTTTCCAGTGGGGCGTTCTCTGACACCAGCATCATCTACTGTGACATCGCCTGTTCACTTGACAAATGACAAGGCGGGGGCTTGACGACTGGGTTGCGTTCCCAGCTGCAGGATCCTCGGTGGTGGCGGGGGGGTGCGGGGAGCACTGGCCGCCTCCGCCAGCCCCATGCGGGCTGCCTAACACACGCTGCGCCCAAGATGGAAAGCGCTGCTTTTGCCACGTGTCTGAGAGCTGTGCTGCGGTGCCGGGCAGGAGATCTGATGACCAGAGGCTGCTCCGGTCTACCGGCAGGAGTGTACACCGTGTGGAGACGCTGGACAGGACGATTCAGGTCCTGGGGGGTCAGAGTTGGACGGCACACGATTTCATCACGTTCCTCAGAACAGCGCAAAATGTAACCATCGTGAATTGTTTATTTCTGGGGTTTCCCATTTACTATTTTCGAACTGTGGCGGACTGTGGGTAACTAGAACCATGGATAAGGGAGGACGCCTGAATTTCATTGGTCCTCACATGGGAACGGCTAAGTGTGTGCTCTCGGGCATGTATCCCTATCTTTTCCAGCCTCAGTGTGCTCATGTGTGAAATGGGATAATGTAATCTCTATCTAACGCACAAGGAAAAAAGTGTGGGATGCTAAGGGGAAG